>JAVJIF010024713.1:0-49795 GCA_038442645.1 Agave tequilana | reverse complement strand
GCCTGCTCCAATGCGCCGTTTCTCGCTCCTTGATTTCGATCTTTGTGCTAAATTCCTCTACTCCTCTATCTCCTCTCTCCCACAATTCTCCACCTCGGTGAAGATTTTTCAAATCTGAGCCGATCTCCAACGAACTCGAGTCTATTACCTGGCGAAATCGACACACGATCTTGACGAAATCGACACACGTCTCGGCTTGCGCGTTCCGAACGAAATTGACACATGATCTCGGCGAAATCGACACACGATCTCGCTTGGAATCTGTAGCTCAGCTATCCAACTGGAATGCACCACATATGCCTTCCCTACACTTCACCTTAGGAGAACTTCCATACATGCCGATCACCGAACGTGTCTCGAACTCAGCAACTACATGACCTCACGAGAACTCTCATGAGCCAACACTGACTCTCCAACTGACTAACTCTATCTAGTCTACATGTCTTCAGCTGACGGTGCAACGAGTCTGAGTAGAGCACACCGAACACCATTATCAGCTTAAACAAACTGGATGCACACCCATCCTATGCAAGCTCAACCATCTTCTCACCAGAAGATCAACCTGTTCATCGAGATAACAACACATCACCTCTATGTGAAGTCCAACTAGCCACAACACTTCACCTCTACGTGAAGTCTCTCCACCTCTACGTGAAGTTCCAATCGGCCACAACTCGAGAACCCAAACAGCTTCATATACGGGTTGCATCACCAATTTGGCTGCGCCATTACAACTGCCTACGTACCTTACCGAAAGGATCAAGCCAACCGTAGTTCATTCGAATGAGCTCCGTCAAGCTCAAGCACTTGTACCTGGATTTGCAGCAGCGAACCTATCTGGCTGAGTCATATGAACCTCTTCATGACCATCATGGAGAACAATGGCCTTTAACTTTAGCTTGTCACAATCACAAGCTTGAGATTCATACTTCTTTACCCACGAGCATGATTTTACCTTAGTTCTAATGGCTAAAAACAACTCGACATTCTCAGCAATGTCTTCAACCTGTTCAGTATCAACCCTGGCTACATGATCTCCACCCGGTGTCACATCCAGTGAAGTCTTTACTGATACCGAACCACTGGAGATGGTGGAGTAGCATCAACCTCCACCCGCTGCGATACTTCCTTGTCTCCGTCCTCTCCACCTGCTGAGAGACAGTAGACTTCAACACTGAAGTTTCATCAAATGTGATATGCGTACTCAACACGATCTTCTTATTTTCGGGTCCCACAACCTGTAGCCTTTCATATTCCTTTTGACACCCAAAAACACAAACCTCTTTGCTCGCGGATTCACCCTGCCATCCTTGGCACTGAAGTAGGTCGGACTTCCAAATTTTCGCAGCAAACCATGATCTTGAGCAGCTTTCTCAGACCAAATTTTCAATGGAGTTTTACCTCCTATCGCAGTCGATCCATTTATGAGATAGCTAGCATACACAATCGCCTCTGCCCAAAACGATTTGTCTAATCCTGTATTAGACAACAACCACCGAACCTTCTCTAGTAAGGAACGGTTTATTTTCTTAGCCAACTCATTTATACTTCTGTGAAGTGAGTAGCAATACCGTGTTCTGGCCAAATGTAGGAATTGGTTCATGTCTCTTCCAACATTACTAATCTGCAGCTCCTTGATCTTCCTACCTATCTGCTTCTCCATTCTTCCTCTCCACTTCACCAACAATCTAGGGCTTCACACCTTTGTCTCATGGGATATATCCAACAATGCTTAGATAAACTATCAATAAAAGAGACAAAGTACCTCTGACCTCCAAGCGATGCAGTTTTAGGAGGTCCCCAAACGCTTACGTGAACACAATCAAGAAGACCTTCTGAGCGTAAGTATTGGTGCTGAATTTCACCTTCTTCTTATCCAGAACGCTGTGATCACCTTCCAAGTTACAGGTAGTAGCACCTTCCAATGATCCCTTCTTTGCAGGACTCGCAAAGACTTTAACCTCCATGTCCGACTTCACCTGCCAGACCTTCGTGCAACCATCATCTGAAGAAGTAGAAGTCTCCACCTGACCTGTAATCGTACTACCCTTCAAGTAGTAAAGATTGTCCCGGCGGACGCCCTTCATCACCACCATCGAGCCTTTGATCATCTTTGAGAACACCATCTCATACAGATATCACAAGACCCAATGCTTCCAAAGTGTCAACAGAGATAAAATTCTTTTTGAGTTGAGGTACATACCTCACCTCCTTCAATTCTCGTACTATCCCATCTTTCATCTTGATACGGACTGTACCCATCCTTCTATATTACACGAATGATTATCACCCATGACGTGTAACATCCATCTACCTTCTCAAAACTAGAAAAGCAGCCCTGTTCGGGCACACATGATAGGTGGCTTCGATATCCAAGATCCACTCAACATTATCTGAGTAACCAACAGTAGGAGTAGTAACGGAGAGAGAATACCGATGAGTCTGAGTCCGATCCCCCGCCTGTGCGAGATTCGCCTTGGGTTTGACTCCACCTTCTTACCTTTGGCCTTCGGGCAGTCAACTTTCCAGCCCTAGTTCCTTGCACAAGGCACACTGATTTCTCTTCAGATTTCTGAAGCCTGATCTGGACTTCGATCTTCCCTGATCATCTCTTCCCTTCTTATTGGAACTTCTGCCTCTTACCGTCAATGCCTCTGCTGTTGTGCTTCCCAAAGAAGACAATCTATCCTGTCTCCCTTATTTCATAACTCACAAGTGCAGCAGACACCCTCACTGTAGTTAAGCGATTTTCTTCGATTGAGAAATGTAAGAGTAAAGGTCTCATACTCTTCCCTAAGAAGAGAGTTCAAAAGAATTACCGCCTTATCCTCTTCACTGGTCTCCACATCTACATTAGCTAGATCTGTGAGAAGCTTCGTGTAGCGATTCAAGTGTTCACTGACGGAGCATCCTTTTTGCATCTGAAACCCATAAAGTTTACTCTTCAACTGCAATCGCGACTCTATACTTTTAGTCAGATACTTCTTCTCGAGAATCTCTCACAGCTGCCTCGCAGATGTCTCATGCAACACTTGATACTTGATGTCTTGTGTCAAACAAGACCTGATCAAGCCACACGTTGAACGGCTCATCTTGTCCCAATCTTCTTCCGTCGTTGATGCGCGCTGCTTCTCCAATCATTGAGTGTCTTTCAAGGTTTGATGCCGTCAGCGCATCCATAACCTCACACCTCCACATAGCAAAGCTGTTCGTGCCGTTGAATTTCACCACATTAATCCTTGGATGTGGATTCATGGATCTCACTAATGTACTTTCTCTAGCCATCTTCTCAACTGATTCCTCAAAGCAACGCGGAAACAATCGGAGTTAGATAAAACAAACTAGATAAAGACATGATCTTTACCTCCACGCGAAACCCTCGAAGAGTTTTCCGAAACTATCTACTCCTCCAAATTGATTCCTCGAGCAATCTACACGCTGTTTTGAGATCGACACACGATCCCACAATCAGTCCCAACGCTGATTCGAGATCGACACACGATCTCTGCCAAACAGCAACTGATGCCCTTGAATCAACACACGATCCCACACCGAACTTGGGATGCTCTGATACCAATTGTTGTGCACGCGGTGACAACAACCTCTCTGAGGAATCCGCCCACCTGGCGGAGACTTGATGCAGCCGAGAAACAACCAACACGACAGGAACAACGAACAACAGAAAAGCAATCAACACAATATTTAACGAGGTTCGGCAACGTGCCTACGTCCTTGGGGCAAGGGAGAGAGAGATTTTATTGATTCAACAATCAATACAGCTAATACAGAGGGAAACTTGAGGGAATTCTTAGGGATACAATAAATGAGGGTTCTAGCCCCTATTTATAGCCACAGCGTCTCTGGATTTAAGGAAACTCAGATTGGATTCGATCCCATCCAGAAAGGATCCGAATCCCAAATGGAAAGTCAAAACGCGCCTGTCGGTCGACTGGCCGGTCGACCGACCCATGCCATGGTCGACCGCGCCGGTCGATCGCGCCCAACCGAGACTAAGGCTATGTTAGTCAGTCGACCGGGCCGGTCGACCGCTCTTTGTCACGATCGACCGGGTGGTCGACCGGGCTAACCTTGTGCACGTCGTGCACGCCGGTTGACCGGACGGCCGACCGGGAGCACAATCAGACCTGCTCCAATGCGCTGTTTCTCACTCCTTGATTTTGATCTCTGTGCTAACTTCCTCTACTCCTCTATCTCCTCTCTCCCACACCCTGCACAGCCAAAAATGGTGATGTGGAGCGGTTCTAGCGACACATTTAGAGGTAGAAACATATGCTTGAGTTCAATGAGTAGAGATAATTAGCTGAGATGATATGTCTATCCCTCAGGTTATGGTTGTTGTTTGGGAAACCAAGAGTCTGGAAGTTGGTTAATGTTATCTGCTTGAGGGAGTTCTCTCTTAACAAGGGTGAACATATGTGAAAGATGTGAGACTTTATTTTAATCTCTTTCAACATCAGCTTACTTGATGCTGCAATTTGTGTTTTATTCTGTCAGTAACGCGGAATATTGGGGACTTGGAGAAAACATATCTTCAATTTGGCTTATGATTTCAGGATGGTCCTCACTTTGTCAACTTTTAAATAGGATGGTAATCGGTAAATTTGTTCTTCCAAGTCCCACACCGTTGTTTATTTTACTGATAGTTTTGTACAGATACTGGAGTTGGACACAGTCTAGATGCATTTAATCATCTCAAACGGTTAAGTTGTATGGTGGCATTGATTTTTCAGTTTGAAGAGGATCGTACTGTATGAGAGAAAAAAATGTAACGTATTAAAGTTTCCCAAGTTTTGTTTGGAGATGGACATCAAGTCACATCTTTGAGGAGAAGACAAGGTTATGATCAAAAATATTTAGGGCTTTTGGAATATGTTATGCTAATTCTTTGATTGGCTGATTTCAGCATCCTACCATATTAAAATTTTTGTGCTTTAAACAATCAAACACCCCCCGTGAAGCGTAAATTACACTTCTATTATTTTCCAAACTGGCTTTTAATTCAAACATACCACAGACGTTTCCCCCCTCTTGTTCTGCATGTGCTTCACAATGATTGTTAAATTTCACAAAACTTCAACAGTTCTCTGCAACTTATGAGGCTTTAGATGGATGCATTACTCAACTGTTTTTTTTTTCCTTTTTTTTGTGGGGTTTATCATACAGCAAGCTAAAGCACATCTTCTAAATACTGAGTCTTTTCAAGATGTATTCGGGCCGAAGAGGAAAAGGAAGCGCCCCAAAGCTTCTTGCTTGTGATTATGAATCACTGGTCAAGAAAGCTGATGGTTCTCAAGGTGTGAAATGAAATTTATTTTCATTATATCTTTTAGTTGCTTTGATCGTGATATAGAAAATGCTTTATAGTTTACTTGAAAGAAACGTTGTATTAAAAGAGTGGACCTGGAAGCCGAAACAAACCCTGGGTTCATCTTTCATTGCTGTATTGGATATTAGATTTCTTATTAAATGTTTACTTTTGAGTAGGGTCATATCCATAGATTCCCCCCCCCCCCCCCCCCCCCCCCTCTTTATAACAATCTAATGCTCAGATATGGCAGACAGTTGATATTTTCCTCTCTCTATCAATGGAGGTGTAAAGCTGCTTCAAGTTTACTTTTCTTTTTTTCAGCATTTTGCTTGGTGGAAATATGATCGCAGTTTGAAGTCTTAGGCTTATGTAGATCATACTGTTCCTAAAATTTGGTTTGTAGAAATGGCTTTTTATGTAGCTAACTGTTACAAAAGAACAGTCTTAAGATTTTGATTCTTTAGCCTGACACTCATAGTACAAGTTTTGAAGTGTATGCGCTCTAATCTATTCGTTTAAAGAAATTTATTTATTTGCATCAGCTGAGTTATTGTCCTAATCCGAGCAGGATCAAAGACTTTCTATTATTTTTGCATAATATTTCTGTTGTGAGTAGTGAGATAGGCTCTAGGTTTCAGTTGGTTTACATTTTTCTTATTTTTTGGGTTAAATTAAACAGGGGTGAGCATTGCTCGGTTCCGTTTCTGTCAATTTTTTTTGGAAATGCATCACACTGAACTAGTTCTAGTAACCGACCGAACATAACCGAAAATTTCAGTTTGGTTTCTGTTTTCAGTTTGAGGGAAAAAACAAAACCTAATGAGATTCTATTCAGAAAAAAAGGACTGTGTAAATTCTATAAAAAATGATGTTGAAGAGCAAACATAATATAACTCACTACCAGATATTTTTTTTCTTTTCTCAAATTGAGGGCTCTCTCTGTTCTCTCTCGAACAAAAGGAACAGAGCCAAATGGGTAGCCACGTGGGCTCGGGACAGCTTGAACATTAAAAAAAAAAAAAGAAGAGAAGAATGATAAATATTTATAAAAAAACTCCCATCTTTCGCAATTTTGGCTTTTCCGTTGGTTTTCTGAAACAATATTTTGAAAAATTCAAAAACCGACCGCACCGCCATGCTTTTAGAACTGAACTGAACCGCCAGAATTAATTTTGATACGCTTGGTTTTCCTTGGTTTAGCCAGAAACATGTTCACCCTAAAATAAATTAATTTGAAGCTCATGTCTTATCTATGTGAATTTCAATTTGTTAAGATACGATCATATTGAATTTAACAGGTTATGTTCTTTTTGTGTTTTTTCATTGGGAAAGGTTAAATATAATAAATTGTGTAACTTTAGCTGTTATTTTCTTTTCTTCTTCTTTTTTCTCCAAAGGTTACATTAACCTTTGTGTGGCAGTGTGATAACATATTGTAGTTTAGGAACTTTGTGCAGTCAATCATCGAACTTGCGATTTACCAGATGATAGGAAAACTTGATATGCTATCCCTCCTGCAAGACCCAAACAATACATTCGCCTGGTCGTGATCAGAATTTAAGGATTACAAATTACTATTGTGATGATCATTGTATTCATTTTCTAAAAAAGAAAGATTGTGCATGACATGTTCATAATTTTTAATCTATTGAAATCCATGGAGAAAAATAGTTCATTATTTTGTAAGAGGTATGAAATGGTTTGTGATGAGGGCGTCCCGATTTTGAAAAGTCTTGATTTTAGTTCTGTGTATGTTTTATTATCTGTAAATTATGTTAACATTGATTTGGATGGCCCATTATAGGATTTGAGATTGAATTTTGTCAGAATGGGAAAGCACAGGTTCCTGCAATTTAAGCAGTGTGGTTTCTACTTCTCTGTTTTTTTTTGTGTGCTAGGTGCTAGATTCTAGGGATCCACAAGGGACAAGATGCTGTCATTTAGAAAAGCATCTGAAGGAGCATTGCACTCATAAAAACATGGTTCTTTTGCTGAACAAGGTTTGCCATGGCTACAATTTTCTATGAAAAGATCTTTGTTGATGGATACACATCTTTTCTCTTTTTGAAGTCAATTAACAAATCTGATTCTGTACTTTGCCTTTCAAGTGTGATTTGGTTCCTGCATGGGCTACGAAAGGATGGTTGCGTTTCCTATCCAAAGAATTTCCTGCTCTGGCATTCCATGCGAACATCAATAAATCTTTTGGCAAGGTGTAATGAATGTTGCATTGAAAGTTCACTATTTGGTCCATTCTCTATCAACTTCTATTGTTGCTGAAAGTTTGACTTGTTTACTGCAGGGATCTCTTCTTTCAGTTCTAAGGCAGTTTGCTTGCTTAAAAACTGACAAACAAGCTTATCTGTAGGGTTTGTTGGGTATCCTAATGTTGGGAAGTCATCTGTCATTAACGCGTCACACACAAAGAAAGGAAGTTTTTCTACTCTACACCCTTTATGTCAGAAATTTTCTCATGCTTTTCTGATCTGTTGGACTAAGGTTTCTATTCATGACATAATTTATCGGAGGTTGCTTTACTTTTGTTAGAATTGAAATGCGGTGTTTGATTGCAAATTGCAAACCTCTTGCAAGTTGATAACTATAATCTGTATGCCTCTGCCGTCTCTTCAAGGATACATACCTTTCAAGGGAAAGATTTATCTTAGGTGCTGTTTGATTACATGTTGAAGCAGGGGTTAAGAGAGTTTAACCTGGGCTTATGTTGCTAAGCAAGTTTCTACCAGTACGAGTTACTTTAACCCAGGCCCACAGGTTAAATGATGTTAACCTGGCTTAAGGAGGGATTTATAGCCAACCTACTCCCGATGGTTATCTCTTAATCCAGTTAAACCTATGAAATAAATGTGTTAACTTATATCTTAAAGATCCAATCCCAACAACAAAAAGTGCTTATGGATTTATTTGAGCCACCTAAAAAAAGAAACCCTTTTTAGCTGGTTAATTTTAGCCCCGGTTAATGAGAAGTCTTGACATATTGCCAAACAAGGCCTTAGGGTCTTATGTCAGATACTGAAGGTTTGCCTTGCCCCGCCTCCTCTCCCCGCGGCTCCAAAAGAAAAAAGCCTACACACACACACACACACACAAACAAACTACCATCCCCAACAACAAACACATAACCCCTGCGTGTGTGTGTACCCTTATAAGTTTATGACAGTCATAGGACATGCTTATCTGCAATTTAATGCTAGTATCTTCCTTGACATTGTGTGCTTTAAAATGTGGACATTGATACTCTTCCAGGTGCTTCACATAGTGCATATCTCATGAATTATCTTTTCTGCTGCAGAAATATATACATAACACCAACTATGTTTTGGAAATATGACTCTTGGCATCAGTTATTTAATGATAAGTACTATCACCTTTACCACCTTGTACTCATCCAAAAGCTGAGGCGTGCCGAGACATTGATTTTTTTTTTTTTTTAAAAACAAGTGGCTGCTTAACCTGATGCTGCACTCCATTCTGGTTCCAAATTATTGGTCTCAGAAAGACTTGGGTGGGTTTGCTAGAAATCCTAGAAAACTCTTTGCAGGTAAGAAAGCCTGCCTTATTAGTCATGCAGTTTTAAGCTTACCAAGGTTGTACCAAGGAACAACCCTCCAAAATTTCCGAATTAAGAGTTTTTAGAGGAAGGGGGAGATGGTATGTTTTCTATTGGATGTACAATCAATTCTGAGGCACAAATAAAGCTATAAAATCAAATAGAACACATTTCCAAACATCCATTTAATATAAACAATGATTGTTTTTGGATATGAGTTAAAAGATAGCTGTAATTTAATTACTTTTAGGCATATTTTGTTGCTGAAACTGTTATATTTATATTAGCAATTGCATATATCTACTATAATAAAATCATGTAATATTTGTAAGGTAAATTGCTGCCAATTGACAAAGCAGCTAGTTCTCTTTTTTCTGGGCCTTTGGTGTCTATACCATTTCGAAAACTATTGTAAATTACTTTTCGGCATGCTTTGTTGCTGAATTTTGCACATATTTATCATAAGCTCATGTATACCAGTAAGTTAAATGATTCCGAACTGAAAAGCAACTTATTCGCTTTTTCTGAGCCTATGCTATTTATAACATCATTCAGAGTTTTAGATTATATTTATATATGTCCACCTCTCCTTTTCCAGTTTTGTAAAGTGGCTCCTTGTTCCTGGGGAGACCAAAGTGTGGCAGTACATTACTCTCAGCAAAAAAGATCTTTCTAATTGACTGTCCTGGAGTTGTTTACCAGAACAAAGGACTCGGAAACAGATATTGTCCTCAAGGGTGTGGTATGTGTACCCTACAATTTACCAGTTACAGTGAAACATTTAGATTTGAGTATTAATTTCTTCTGGTTAGCCTGCTGCTCTATTATGACATATCGTTCATTTTGTTTATTAAATTATCATTCTGAGCCCCAGTGTAAGAGAAAAGAATACATGTATGTTCAATTGTTCATCTCTTGATGCATAACACATAGCAAGCTGCTCCAGTTTTAGAGTCTATTTGTGGATATAATTTTGGAGAATTATAACTTTGATAAATCAGTTAGATCTGCTCAAATCATGGATCTTCTTTAAAATTTCTTGAAGTGGTAAGAGAAAGATTGTAAATTCTTTACCCTGTGTTGCTTTTAATTGGACTGCTTGGTAGAGAAGGATCCATAATGTTCACCTCAAACTGTTATGACCATATTGACAAGAGAGTTTGGTATTCAAGAAACATTCGGTTGGGATTAAGAGTTCAAAAATTCGAGAAAGATCTGAAAACTCTTGTAAATTTTTTGGCAATAATTATGATCTTCATTTTTATGAACCTTGGTACTCTTTGAAGTGTGAAAAATCCATATTATAGATAAACTTCTGACTTTTTAGAGTCATGGAAATAGTTTAGTACAGGTGGGGAGCTCAGCTGATGCAAGGTATGTATTTTTTTCTTATAAAATAGTAAATTGGAAGGACAATTACACATACAAAAATGTAACTCAGTGGTAAGAGCACAGGTTTGGCACTTTAATGGCGCAGGTCCCATATATTGTTAGATTCACATCAAATTGTTTAAGTGAAGAAAACTATTATTATGTCTAATTCATATTTGATTTGCAAATTTGTCATCAACTATTCGATCAACGAAATAACTAACGGATCAATCTGTTTCATTTTTGCTCCACTAGCTATTCACAAATTTTTGAATTTGTTTTGCGAGTTCTGCTACTATGATTCTGGCAGGGCTTTCTTTCATATATCACCTTCTTTTTCACTACTATTATGGCTAGAGAAGGTGCCTGTGAAATTTATTCAAATTAATAAATAGTTGACAAACTAAAAAACAACTAGCAAATTAGAATTTCAATATATTAAAGAGGGGAAAAAAGTTGAATTCTGATCGTTAGAATTTAAAGAAAGAAAAACCATAAATTTGAGTACTATTAAATTAGAATTACAATCTAATAGGACTTCAAGAAAATTAGAATCCCCCTATTTTTACATCTCCCTATCTATTTCTCGTATTAGGTTCTTGGAGGTTAGGTTTCATGTAAGAGTCTGAAGTTAACCTTCTAGCGCATGCTCAAAATCTAGTCTAATTTACAGAAAAATCATCATGACATGGGTTGGTCTATAAACTACTACAATGTATGTGATTCTGGTCCTGATATGTTTACCTGATGTATAGTGTCAGTTAATTGTTCAGTCGATTCATGATGGCAGGGTCAGTTATATTATGCGGACGCTAACAGGCATATATCAGGTATCAGTTGCCTGTTGCAGATCCAGTGCACAAGTTAGAAGTGTTTATTTAATAAAGTCCATGCTCCCAGAAATTCACATTTAAAAATCTTAACCAATATCCCATGTTATCATATGGCCTATGTCTCTACCTTCGCAAATTTGAAACATGTTCAACATGGAACTGCATTCTGCATTCCTAATTTCTCTGTGAATTCATGATTCGCTGCGTGTTGAGAATTTGGAAGATGCTCCACAACACATAGGAGAGGTCCTCAGGAGTGTAAAGAAGGATCATTTGGAAAGAGCATATAAGATAGACGAGTGGTATGTAATCATCTTGCTCTTTTCTATTTACATGCTTTATATTCTAGTTTTATTTATTTAATCATTGCGCTTAAATATGTTTACTTCTGTAGTGCTATTGCCTTACCTGTTATTTTCTGCCAGTTTATTACTCCATTTTACGTCCAACCAGTGATGAAGGTTTGACACATCGACTTATGTGATTTGTAAACTCTATAAATATATGCCCAGCATGTTGAGTATATTGTCTGATCTGGGGGATATCCTTTCATCGTCATGCCTGCTCGTGTTGAGGCAACAAAATACATTCCTTAAAGATTCACTTAATTATTTACGGAAATAACCAATAATCGTGTACAATGGATTAGTACTATATTTTCCTCAACTTTTCTGCTTTGAACCTCAAGATACAGAAGTAACATGGTGCTGATTGTTTTTCTCCTGTTATCTCAGGGCGGATGAAGATGATTTTCTTTTTCAACTGTGCAAACAGACAGGAAAGCTATTAAAGGTATGGTGTGATTGGGTTCCTAAGAACTGCAATATAACCTAGTAACCTACAATCAAATACTTTCTGTTGGCTGTACCCAGCAGTACACCACACCCTTTTACCCCTGTGGGTTGTTGCACCATTTGAAGCCCATTTTGAAAAGGCAAAAAAAAAAAAAAAAAAAAAAAAAAAAAAAAAAAAAAAAGAATTAGAGGCTCTTTTTCAAGCTTCTACATCTTTTAATTTTTTTGTAATTCAGAATCTTTCTTCTGTAAAATATTAGTTGCTTCTGGGTGTTGGTCTTCAAGCTCGTAAATTCTCTTAAATGTCTCCACACACTATTTTGTCATTGCAGAGTTCTATGATTTAATTTGAATTAGATAGTTTATTGACATGGATATGTGAGGCTCTTCGTTGGCTAATAAATAAATAGACAATTTTACATTTCTTATCTCTAATTTTTTTAGTCATGAGTTTTACAGTACTAATTTGAATCACCAGATCTGCTAATTAATACTTAATCGCAAAAATGTGTTAGCTTTTTCATGTGATATTTGTTTATTTCATGCTAAATTTAATGAAGAAAGAGAAAACTCAGATTTATGTCGAAAAACACTTGATTGTGATATCAGTTTAATGTGTATTTAATGTGGTGAAGGGATGTCCAGCATTTGACCCCACCTCCTGACAATCTTTAGAACAAAATAAGATGTCCATTACAATCACATTAGTGTAGGGGCCGGAAAGTTTGGTGGTCGGAGAAAGTGGTTTTAGCTGTAAAAGATTTCCTTGATTCAAGCGAAACGATTACAACCAAAAGAACTACTCTTCCCTCTTTTCCAGTTACAAGGGAGGGAGGATGTCTGAATCTTCCTTTGTTTAAAGCTGGGTTCTTCGTGTGGCGATGGAGAGTGAATCTTGTTCTCCGTTGACCAGATGACCGTCCTGGACCGTCGGGGGTCTTCTCTTCGGTCGGTAGAAAGAGTAACTCAGCTCCGTCTACCAAAACTCTCAAAGAGGAGGTAGGCGAAGAGCGGCTAGTACTCAGTAAGCTCGCTGAAGAGTCGTGCTTCCCTCTTGATGATCCTCTTGCCTGGATTGATTTTGATGATGCCTTATCTCAAAGCTCTCTCCCTTCAAAACTCCGATCTTCGCCCAAGCTTCGATCTTCGCCCAAGCTTCGATCCTCGCCCAAGCTTCGATCTTTTTTTCTCTTCATAGCTTTATAGGGGTCTCAGGGGGTGAAGGTGCCTCCTGAAAACGCTCCCGAATGAGGGGCCACTACCCGCTACATGCGCGGTGACTGGCCCCGCAATCAGGGCAGTTGCAACTGAGACGCGGGCGTTGGGCCGAACGCGCCTTGAAGTTTGAGACGCGGGCTTCAGGCCTTCACGTCTGGATGCTGAGGCGCGGTCGTCGGGCCGACGCGCCTTGATGCTGAGACGCGGGCTTCGGGCCGACGCGTCTGAACGTTGAGACGCGGGTGTAGAGCCAACGCGTCTTAATGCTGAGACGCGAGCATCGATTCCTCGCGTCTAGAGTTTGAGACTCTGCTTCCTTAATGGCTGGTCTGTTAGTCATTTTTAGACAGCCTACAGAACCCCCTCCAAAGTTTCTGATATTCCGCAGTTGAATGGGACGGATTTCGGAATACTTTGGATCTTAGCCGTGTTCGCGTTTATGACTGGACTGTTGATGCTTCGGGTTTGATCTTATCTGGAATTGGTCTTCGTGAGTGTACTGTTGAACTCTTTGAAGCCGTCAGAGTTGATCGTGTTGAGTGTCTAGATACACAGTCTAGACCTCCCCGATTGCTTTTAGTCTGTCACGGGTGCGCTTTTGGCCGGGAGTGGTTGGTTGTCTGTTTGCGTCAGTGTACTGTTGAACTGACTTGCAGAAGCAGGAGACTGGACGCAGGTTCCCTTTTGAAAAAGCAGAGATTGCTTTAAAGACGCGACTTCTTAGCGAGACGCGATGTTTGGCCTGTTTGAGGGGACGCGGACTTTGGAGAGACGCATCTCTTGAAATGCAGACGCGATTTTCTGGGTGCATTTATGATGATGCTGACGGGGCATGTCCACCGAAGAGCCGCGTACTTTGGGACGCGCACCTGAGCCATGTCATGATTACGCCGCCAGCTGGCCTGGGGAAACGGCGAGATTTCGCCTTTTGGCGCGCGGATCCCCCGGTTCATTAAATGAACTGCTCCACGTGTCAACTTCTGACTTGTGGTGGGGTCGCGACGCATGATCTTCCCTGTTTAAACAATGATTTGGCTCCACGCGTCAGGCAGCGATTCGCTGCAGCGTTTATTGGGCCAAACGCTGCGTATCTTCGCGAATCTCCGTGCCTATAAAAGGCAACAGTTGGAGAGATGTATCTTCTTCTCCGAACGAACGCATTCTCTGAGAAAAAGAACTTCCTTCTCTGTTCAACTATTCATCTCCTCGCTCGGATTTCTTGATCTTCAATGGCTCCCAAGACAAAACCGACTGCATCGACCTCAAGGGCGACCGTCGCCGAGGCTGAGAGAGATGCTTCCTCTGCGCAGGAGGGTGTTTTCCGAGGTAAAAATGTACCTTCGGTGTGGGTTCCGCCATTAAAACATGTTCATAGAACCCTAAGGACCTTTAACACAAGATCGTGTTTGATTCTCGGACGCTGTCCTTGAGATGATAACCGGGGCGCGGGCCTGATGATCCGACGCTGGTGAACTCTTGCACTCTGGGTCCTTCACTTAGAATATTTCTAATTGTGAAGGTCTCTGGACGCGATTTGTAGAACGCGGATTTGATCCATGCGTTCTGTGCCGCGTTTTGTGTCATCAGGCGCTGGCGTCCGAGTCCAAGCACTTTGAAATTTCACAAGTCTTGGTTTGCAGAACGCGGATTTGATCCTTGCGTTCCGTGTCTTCAACCGCCGATTTTGTAGAATCTGGCGTTTGAGTCCAAGTACTTAGAATTTTCATAAGTCTTGGTTTGCAGAACGCAGCTTTGCAGGTCTGGACGCGGATTCGAAAAATTCCTGCGTCCAGTATCTCTTCTGCGTTTTGGTGCAAGTTCGCAGGTCTGGACGCGGATGATAACTCCTGCGTCCAATGTCTCGGCTGCGTTTTGAATTATGAACACTTAGCGTCTTCCCTTATTTTTGGCAAAGTATCTGACCAAGTGTCTTTTTCTTTTGCAGTGCCGCATGTTTCAGGTTCACTCGCCAAGATGCACCATTTTGGCCGCGTGGGTGGTGCCGACCACCGTCTGACTTTTACACTGCGAAGGACCATACCTGTGACTGCTGACAGGTCGCCAGTTCACAGAGAAATGATTGCCCATGTTAATGAGAGGACTTCTCGGGTGCTCATGACCGATGCAGTCTTCGCAACGGATACCCACATCAAGCTGGAGAAGCCTGCTTTCTTCTTTGGAGATCATGTCAGCGACGGTGGCAACCCAATGTATGACGGGAATTACAGGTGGCTCCGTCAGATAGGGGAGAGGAGATACTTCCTTCCAGCCATGGAGAGGATGCTCCCGTTGTCTTATCTCCAACATCTGTCCGTCCTTCGGAAGATGAAGTGGGACGTGTCCCGGGATATCTCTGAGATTACCCTTGGGAATTTCAAATCCCAGAACGTATACCGTCATGATTGCCATGACCGGGCGGTCCTCGGCTTGTTTCCCGGGTCACGCAAGTCTGAGCTTCCAGTCGGAGAGATCCCGCAGCTTGCCACCACCTTCCTCAACTCGTTCATAGAAGCAGAGGGTGATTATCCGGCCAAGTTCCATTTGCCAGGATGGGTCCACTCCACGGAGAATTCTTGGTGGGGCAGGATGGTGGGTTTCGCCCTCTCCGATCTTGGAGATCTGCTTGAGCACGTGGGATTATACTCAGCAGTCAGGGCCGTACAATGGGGCATCCCAATGAGCTCTCACAACTTCTTCGGGATCTTGGAGCGCTACAACCCTCAGACGGGGACATTCTTTACCCCGGTTGGAGAAATGGGCCTTGCACTGCATGAGTTGCATGAGGTCTCGGGGCTGGTGATGGGGGAGTTCCCTTATGAAGAATATGTCCCGACTGCTAGGGAGCTTGACCTTATAAAGAAGGATTCCCCTGAGGTGTATGAGACCTATTGGGAAGTGATGTGCCACTTCCATATTTGTGGTCAGGTAACCGGTTGGAGGACGCATGGAGTTAGGCATCTATCCTGGGCCAATTACTTATTCAGCAATGTCAGCAAGAAGGATCATTCGATAACTCGACTGGCTCCCCTCTCTGAACAGGGAGTTGACGACATGGTCGCACAAGCTTCTGAGGGCTTTTACACCACTGGGTCGAACGAGGACGGCTTCGAACCTGATACGCTTTTCGAAAGCTATCATCATCGGGCCCGGGCTTCTATCTCTAGTCGAGCGCTGTTGGCGGGCTTCTTGATGCTGTGGTTGAAGCGTTGCGTGGTACCTACACGGCCGCATGAAGTCATTATTGCCGACGTGGTGTACCCAGCAGTGCTCCTGGCCCATGGCCGTCCTATAGCCCTTCTTCTGGCCATGGCGGCTGGCATTCAGAGCGGGTTGCGGGCGCTAGCCAAGAGACTATGCGAGGCTCCAAGGACTGTCGACTCTCAAGGCAAGCCGTATGTTGACTCAGAGGGAAACCCGATGGCAAGGCGCCCCAACCCCCGAATGGAGTTGCCTTACACGTATCTCATGGCCTGGTACGTGATGCATTGCCCTTCTCTGATGACAACGGCGCGTGGGAGTACGAGTCCTGTCCCTTTGTGAGGCGGCTGGAAGACTCGGATTGGAGTGACACCTATATATATTATATTCGGAGACGTCTCTCAAATGCCGCCAATTACCAGCTCAACCGCTGCTTCCCTGGAATTCCTGGTGCATCCTTTGGTGAGCAATTCACTGATTCTATAGGTCGGGATGACCTCACCCAACTGTCTGCGGGAGTCTTCGGTGGTTGATCAATATACGACCAGGATATGTGCTGTTTCGCCAAGGGACTTCCTGCACTATCGAACCGTATATGCCAAGTCGTTTTGCCCGACAGTTTGGCTATGCTCAGCTTTATGTCGGCAATCCGAATACACAACTTGCCTTCAATGGGAATTTGTGCGAAGGTGCTCGAGCCTGGTATTATAGCGTGGCTGGGGGGACAGAGGCAACTTTCCGTTTGCCCGTCGAGGAGCCGAAGAACCTTACCAGCTTCACTTTCTGCACCTGGTATTCTCGGGTAAACCAGTCACCGGATTTTGCCCCTGGGTATACGGGTATTGAGGGCATTAATGCCTATCTCAAAACACAGTCGGAGTCTGGCAAATGCTCGCACATGATCACCCAGTATTTAAAGGTCCAAAAAGAGCTGGAGAGAGCATCTCAGAGAGAAGCTGAGGGAGGCTCAAGAGAGGAGCTCCGAGTAACCCGGAGTAGAACCAAGCTAGGGCCACAGGAGGGGCCTCCTACTGCCAAGGCTCAAGAATTGGTGAGTAAGCGTCGTCGGGGTCCCGCCTCAACTGCTGGTCCTGTTTCGAAGAGGGCTCGGAGGGATTTAGCAACAGAAGTCTCTCCCTCAGAAGGCATTTCTGCTGGAGTTGAGGACTGTCCTGAAGACCTCTTTATCATGGTTGAGGAACCGCCAGAGGATAAAAATCTCCCCGGTTTAATCCGTGCTCCTAGGTCGCACAGAGGGACCTGTAAGATTGCGGGGGAGGGGGAATTGGTTGACAAACCCACTATAGCTGACAAGGAAGTACAGCTCGTGGGAGGGAATGTCCAAATTCCAGGGTTCTCAGCTCGGTCTGAGCCTTCTTCTGCTCGTGAAGGGAGAGACAAGGCACAGCGGTCAGGGCCTCCTAGTGTCTTCATCTCCAGCGCTCGGATAATCGACCCTAGTCCTACCACTGGGGTGATTGGTGGCAAGGCTCCGGTCACCGAGGACCTTTGCGTTGAACTGTCGTCTTCCGCGTCTCATACGGAGAGCGACTTTGAAGATAAAGTCGACTACGGCCATGAACCCGCTTTTCTGACCCGAGTAAGTTCTCACGCATCTCGGAGGGAAAAATATACGGGGGCGAATCATCGACTGCGTTACCGCCGGCTATAATCCCTGCTGAATGTACAACTTCCTCGCATGTCGAGGCGATGGAAACAGTGTTGACCCAGCCCAAGGGGATTGAGGCTTCGGTT
The DNA here is from genome assembly GCA_038442645.1 of Agave tequilana. NCBI lineage: Eukaryota > Viridiplantae > Streptophyta > Magnoliopsida > Asparagales > Asparagaceae > Agave > Agave tequilana. The sequence continues at coordinate 31,729 of JAVJIF010024713.1, read as the reverse complement.
GCCGAGACAACCTCAGTGGGGGCAGCTGTTGAAGTTGGGGAGCCTTCCCCTTTGCCAGGAGGGGAAACAACCATTGAGGCTGAGGAGGCTCTCACTCCGCCGGTGGAGAAGGCTACTGCTGAAGCTGGGGAGACTCCCATTCTACAGGACTCGACGCCTCTGGACCTCGAACCTAGTAAGGCAGCTCTGACTGAGGGGGCTCAGGTGGGGAGTCTGACGATCGGCACCCTTCCAGAAGGCCACACAGCTCAATCCTCAGTGGAAGTTTCTGAAGAGGTTGTGCTTACAACTTCTTCCTTGGTCGTGGAGGCTCCTGCAGAGGCGGCGCTCCAGGAAGCGCCAGTGGGTAGTCTTGCTCTTGCCACATCGACGGCCGGCACGGCTCTTGTGCGAGAAGACCCGCCCTATATCCCTTATCCCGTGACAGAAAAAGGGTCGGGAAGCTTCTTAGGTGGTGAAGACATGGGGGAGCTGGCACGTCAGATGTGTGCAACAATTCTTCACCTCGATGGGATCATGTATTGATCTCATCTCCCGTGGACACAGCACCTTCCAGTTCGCCCAGAGGCTTCTTGAAAATATGGCCGTGAGCGTCGAATTGGCGGGAGGCCCTTCACTTGCCAGAGCATGCCTGCAGGTGGTAGAGCAACTTGGAGATAACCTGCGGGAGCTGGAATCTTTGGAAGATGCTGGTTCTTCCGGTGAGGCCCAGGCCATCCTGACCAGGCTCCTAGCTGCTCAGGAACGGGAGCGACAGGAGGCAGAGGCACAGATCACTGCCGAGGTCCGTGACCTTGAATATTCCAAGGCTGAATTTCAAAAATTAGCCGGGGATTCGAGGGAATCTGAGCTCAGTGTGCAGAGCACGGAGCAGGTCATCCTCAGAACTCGGGACATTATCGCCAAGGCGGAAGCTGTTCTTGCGCTAAATGAGGAGAAACTTGTTTCCCTCAAAAGGAGCTTGAGGAGCAACGGGCTGCTACGGCGCGTGCTGAAGAGAGTCTATCCCTACAATCTTCCAGGGTGGAATCTCTGCGGATGCAGCTGGCTGCCAGAAGTTTCTTATCTGAGGCGGAGCTGCGGGACCGGGCTATCATGGAGGCTGAGAGGACGCGCCAGCATGAGATTCACCGCCTTAGGGAACAAATCCGTTCCTTGGCGAACCAGGACATTTAGCCTTCTTTTCTTCTTCTTTTTTTTTTGTAAAGAAAAGGGACACTCTATTTATTAAGAGTGTTTGTATCCACTTCTATCATTTCTTGATATAATAGAAGTTTTCTTTAGAGCTTTTGCCCCAATTTCTTTGTCCTGTTGTGGATGAGTCCAACTCTTGATCACTAGTCGTGATTACTGACTTAGGTAGGACTAAGTTCTTTTAATGAGACGCGGTCTTGGCGAGACGCGGCGTTAATCCCACAGGGTGAGACGCGGTCATCAGTCTACCGGAACTTAGATTTCACTAAGTCCTTTTACTGAGACGCGGCGGTGATCACAGAGTAAGACGCGGTCGTCATTTCATAAGAACTTAGATTCTACTAACTCCTTTTGATGAGACGCGGCGTCAATCACAAATCGGAACGCGGTCTTCTTGATAAGATGCGGCGTCGATCAAAAGATGAGACGCGGCATTGATCCGTAAAGTAAGACGCGGCTGTCAGTCCCTGAGACGCAGCGTCAATCACAAGGTGAGACGCAGCTCTGAATAACGCAAATCTGTCTTGCGCGGATCGGGCAGACGCGAGAGATGCAGCCTTGTCTGCTGAAGGGACGCGGCTTTCCCATCTGCGTCTAATGTGATCTGACTCAAGATTTTAGGAGATCTTTGCTCGTCAGGTCTTCACTGTCGATTGGGATTCCGAGTCATCCGTTGATTCCCAAGGCAGTTATCCATGCGTCAACTCCTTATTGGACTCAGGAGTTACTGCCCTTGGACGCAAAAACCGATGCGGGCGGTTGAAAACCGGCGCTTGCGACGGTTCCCAAAGCGGCGTTCCACGCGTCAATCCTTCACTGGGCCTTGACAATCGTGCGTGGCGGTTCCAATTAACGCCTCATTAATGGCAGTTATTAGGGCCTGCCTATAAATAGGGTGCGCTCCCTTTCTATAATCCAAGCTTGGATTATTTCTCTTTGGTGGATTGCTCTGAGAAGTCCCACCTTCTTCAGAAAAGAGTTTCTTGATAGGGACTCCGTCTGCATGGACGAAGGTAATTCCGAGGATGAAGATGACCCAGAGCTCTCACGCTTCGGTTTGGTCTCTTCAAGAAGAACCCCCTCTCGGATCATCTTGGACGCCTGCGTTTGGGTGCAGAGAGGCCAACTCTGGCCAGAGGTCTCTGCTGGTATGTCCCCCGATGATGTGTATAGCCTGAACTTCGGCATGATGATCTGAATGAAGTCCCGGTGCATTCCTCCTCTGGAATTTGTGCCAGTGACTTCTCTGAATGCAGGCGCTTGACGCTGGCTTTGCCCATTGCGTTTTACTGCCTTGGCGCGTTTCAGACCTGAATCTTGCAACTCCTGTTCACCCAACAGAGGGATGGCAATTTTTGGCGTTCTGAAATTCTCTGCGTCTGGTGCATTAGGCGCGGGTACAAACTGAGGCCGCGTTTGAATCCTATGCGTGGCGCAGTTTGACTTGCGTCTGTTTGACTGTGCGGGTCATTCCCGCGTCTGAAGTCTTGAATGGCTGCCGCGTTCTGTTACTCAGTTTCCTTTATAGAAAATGTACTGAGTTCCAGATTTTCTGACTCTCTTGCTTATTCTTTGCAGGTAGGCTTGCTTGTCCTTTTTCAGGTTTGCTGGGCCCCAGAAAGAATATACCGGCTGGCGAACTTGCTCCACGTTCGTTTGTGAGAGATTAAATTATGGTCCTCGTCGTTTGTGAGAGATTAAATTATATCTCTGACGAGGACCCAACCCTCGCCAAGGTCTCTTCAGATCTGGTGCAAGAGATGGATAGGCCGAGTATCGGCGAGGGTGGTCCGGCGATTACGGTGGCGGAGAAGATCCTCTTCCTCTCCCAACTCCAGAAGTGACATCGAGGACATTCCGTTGGATGGCCTGCTGGGGAAAGGGATGGTGATGAATGCAGGACTTTCTGCTGCCGCTGGACCGAGTGGAGGGTGGCATCCTTTGTGATGACTCCTAAACTTCCTTTCTCACCCCAAAAGTTACTCCATGTTTGTTGGATGATCTGCTAGGGAAAGAGACGCGCCTGAACGAAGGGTTGCAGGACCTTCTGTTGCCACCGGATCTCAAGAACACCATTGCTCTTGGCCTAGCCAGCTAGGGCGCTTTCGAAGTTGGCGTCATGCATCAAAGTGCAACCGGTTCCAACAGTCGCCACTTCTTCGGACATCATGCACTTAGGATCAGATGCGGCTTCAAGGAGTGAGTACGGCCTCAGAGAGGGAGAGGGACTTCTTTGTACTCCTTAATTGTAACACTCAATCTCATTGTATAAGAGAGCGTTTTGTATCACTTTCATGTGTTTGGATATGAATAAAAGTGACACTTTTCTTTTTGCCTCTTTCTGTTGTCTTGAACGTTTTGTTTTAGAAGCAAAAGAATGATTTTGGTGCACCCGCCACTTTATAAAAGAAAGTGACAGGTGGAGTGCGTACCCCCAGAGAAAGTGAACTTTTATCAAGGATTTGGGATTAACTTGATTTAAGATCAGCTGGGGATTTTGATAGAAGCATTGTTTATCGGTGTAATGTTAACCAACAATGCCTCCCAAATGAATTTGATACTCGGTTGGGGAGAATATCAAATGAAACTAGACTCGTGGGGAATCTAGTAAGATTTTTACCGCTAGAGGTGTGATATTAACTTAACGGTTTAGAAGTAGTCTTGTCAGAAGTGTAATATTAACTTGACAAGGACGTGAGTTAGAGGTGTGATATTAACCTAACTCATCAGCATCTCAGTTTTATTTGGGGAAACTGAGGGTGTCACTGTTCGGTACGGAAGAGAGGTTTTGCCGTAAAATTTCCTTGAATCAGTTGAAAGATTACAGCAAAACAATATTCCGACTACAAGGGAGGGAGGATGCTGGATCTTCCCTTTGTTTAAATCTGGGTTCTTCGTGTGGCGATGGAGAGTGAATCTTGTTCTCCGTTGACCAGATGACCGTCCTGGACCGTCGGGGGTCTTCTCTTCGGCCGGTAGGGGAGTAACTCAGCTCCGGCTACCAAACTCTCAAAGAGGAGGTAGGCGAAGATAGGCTAGTACTCAGTAAGCCTGTTGAAGAATCTCCTCTCTCTCGGTCGTCGACGTCGGGCTTCTCTCTCTTGATGCCTTGATCTTCTCACCCTCTGAATCCAAATCTTCGACCAATCGACCAATTTACCAATCGCCCTTTCCTTCATAGCCAACAGGGCTATTTATAGGGGTCTTAGGGGGTGATCGTGCCCCCTAAAAATGCGCCTGAACGAGGGCCGTTACTCGCTATACGCGCGGTAACTGACTCCCCACGATCTGGGCAGTTGCAACTGAGACGCAGATTTCAGACTAAACGCGCCTTGGATGCTGAGACGCGGGCTTCAGGCCGGACGCGCCTTGGATGCTGAGACGCGGGCTTCAGGCCGGACGCGCCTTGGATGCTGAGACGCGGGCGTCGAGCCAACGCGTCTTGAAGTTGAGACGCGGGCTTCAATCCTTTGCGTATTTGAGACTACTTCTTTGGTGGCTTGCCTGTTAGTCATTTTTAGACAGCCTACAGAACCCCCTCCAAAGTTTCCAATATTCCGCAGTTGAATGGGACGGATTTTGGAATACTTTGGACTTAAGCCGCGTTCGCCTGTGACTGGACTGTTTGATGCTTCGGGTTTGACCTTATCCGAATTTGGTCTTCGTGAGTGTACTGTTGAACTCTTAGAAGCCATCAGAGTCGATCGTGTTGAGTGTCTAGATACACAGCCTAGACCTCCCCGATTGCTTTTTAGTCTGTCACGGGTGCGTTTTTGGCTGGGAGTAGTTGGTTGTCTGTTGGCGCCAGTGTACTGTTGAACTGTCTTGGACGCAGGCTCCTTTTTGAAAGCAGACGCAGGAAACTGGACGCAGGCTCCTTTTTAGAAAGCAGACGCAAGAGACTGGACGCAGGCTTCTTTTTTGAAAAAGAAGCCACTTTGAAGACGCAGCGTCTATAGGGTAGACGCGATGTTGGTCAGACGCGAACTCCTTAGGGGGGACGCGACCTTCAGAAAGCATTCTTGGAGATGCTGACGGGGCATGTCCGGTGCGTTTTCTGGGCGCGAACTTTACGCTGTCATGATGACGCTGCCAGCTGGCCTGGGGAAACGGCGAAATTTTGCCTTTTGGCGCGCGGATCTCGCGGTTCATTAAATGAACTGCTCCACGTGTCTGCTTCTGATTCGCGGCGGGGTCGCGACGCATGATCTTCGCCGCCGGTTGTGATTTTGTTACATGCGTCAAGCGACGGTTCGCTGCAGCGTCCCTTGGGTCACGCGCCGGTATCTCTGCGTATCCCCGTGCCTATAAAAGGCGACTGTTTGGAGAACTTCCTCTTCTTCTCCGCATTCGTTTCTCTGAGAATTTTAGAAAAGAACTCTTCCTCTGTTCCTTTTTCTAGCTTCAAACCAAACTCGCTATGGCACCAAAGACCAAGCCGACCGCCTCCTCCTCAAAGGCGACCACCACCGAGGCCCGGAGGGGCGTCTCCTCCTCTGCGCAGGACTTCGTCCTCCAAGGCCTCCAAGGTAGTGTGCCTTAGGCAGAACTGACCCTTAAGGACTTAAAGCGCGTTTGATTCCCCAGACGCAGTCTTTGGGATGATAACCGGGGCGCGGATTAGATAATCTGACGCCAAGAGCCCTGTGCTTCGGGTCCTTCACTTAGAATTTCTCTAACTGTGAAGGTCTCTGGACGCAGCTTTGCAGAACGCAGATTTGATCTTCGCGTTCTGTGCCATCAGGCGCCAATTTGATGAATCTGGCGTCTGAGCCCAAGTGCTTTTGAATTTTTACAAGTCTTGGTTTGCAGAACGCGGATTTGATCCTTGCGTTCTGTGTCATCAGGCGCCAATTTGATGAATCTGGCGTCTGAGTCCAAGTACTTTTGAAATTCCACAAGTCTTGGTTTGCAGAACGCGGATTTGATCCTTGCGTTTTCTGTGCCATCAGGCGCCAATTTGATGAATCTGGCGTCTGAGTCCAAGTACTTTGAAATTCCACAAGTCTTGGTTTGCAGAACGCGGATTTGATCCTTGCGTTTCTGTGCCATCAGGCGCCAATTTGATGAATCTGGCGTCTGAGTCCAAGTACTTTGAAATTCCACAAGTCTTGGTTTGCAGAACGCGGATTTGATCCTTGCGTTTCTGTGCCATCAGGCGCCAATTTGATGAATCTGGCGTCTGAGTCCAAGTACTTTGAAATTCCACAAGTCTTGGTTTGCAGAACGCGGATTTGATGATTCCTGCGTCCAGTATCTTTTCTGCGTCTGGACGCAGAACACTTAGTATTTTTCTTTACTTTTGGTAAAGCATATTTTTCTAAAGCATCTGACTTAAGTGTCTTTATCTTTTTGCAGCGCCGCAACCTGCTACTTCACTCCCCAAGATACGCCATTTTGGGCATGTAGGTGGAGCTGACCGGAACCTGACCTTTGTGCTGCAAAGGACTGCCCCTGTGACTGCCGACCAGTCTCCGGCTCGTGAGAAGAAGCTCTCGAATGTCGAGATGAGGACTCTTCGAGTGCTGATGACCGATGCAGCATTCGTCACGGATGACGGCATCCAGCTGAAGAAGCCCGCCTTCTTCTTCGGGGATCATATCCACGATGGCGGCCATCGCGTGCACGAAGGGATTACACATGGCTCCGTCAAATAGGGGGCCGAAGGTTCTTTCTCCCGGCCATGGATAGGATGTACCCTATGTTCTATTACCAGCATATGTCCGTCCCGCGGAAGATGGAGTTTGACCTCGCTCGATATGCTCCTGAGGTTACTCTTGGCGATCTGGGCTCCTACCACCAAGTGCACCGTCATGACGGCCATGACGAGTCGGTTATCGGCCTTTTCCCTGGATCGCGCAAGAGGGAGATCCCGTCTGGAGAGATACCGCACATTGGCTCCACCTTCCTCAACATGTTCATGGCAGCGGAGGGTGACTATCCAGTTGCGTTCGTGCATATGGGTGGATCTATTCCCCAGCGAATTACTGGTGGGGCAGGATGGTTGGCTTTGTCCTTACCGAGCTCGGGGATTTGCTGAAGCGTGTAGGACTGTACTCGGCGGTCAGGGCCGTACAGTGGGGGATCCCTCAAAGTTCTCAAACTTCTTTGGGATCCTAGAACGTTACAATCCCTTGACGGGGACGTTCTTTACTCCAGTCGGGGAGATGGGCCTTGCCTTACACGAGATGCACGAGGTCTCAGGACTGGTAACAGGGGACATGCCCTATGAAGAATATGTCCCGACTGCCGTGGAGCTTCGTTACGTGAAGGAGGAGTTTCCCTCATATATGAGACCTACTGGGAAGTGCTATGTCACTTCCATATCTGCGGTCAGCTCACCAAATGGCGGTCGCAGGGGGTCACGTACCTGTCTTGGGCCAGTTATTTGTTCAACAATGTGAACACCAAAGACCACTTGATCACCCGATTGACGCCCAGCTCTGATAGGGAGATCGAAGACCGGATTGATCAGATGTCCGAGAAATTCTACACCACAGAGTCGAACGAAGATGGTTTCGACCCTGACTTGGTTTTCGAAAGCTTCCACCACCAAGCCCGGACTCCTATCTCCGATCGGGCGCTGCTGGCAGGCTTTCTGATGCTGTGGCTAAAGCGTTGTGTGGTGCCCACGCTGCCACATGAAGTTATAGTTGCCGACGTGGTGTACCCGGCGGTGCTTCTGGCCCATGGCAACCCTATAGCTCTTCTCCCGGCCGTGGTGGCTGGTATTCAGAGCGGGCTGCGGGCGCTGGCTAAAAGCTTTTGTGAGCCGCCAAAAACTGTGGATTCCGAGGGAAAGCCGCTCACGGACGCAGAGGGGAATCCAGTGGTGAAGCGTCCCAATCTCGGGTTGAGCTGCCTTACACATACCTTATGGCCTGGTATGTGATGCACTGCCCCTCTTGATGACAGCGGTGCGTTGGAAGGAGGACTCCGTCCCCTTCATACAGCGATTGGAGGGTTCGAGGTGGCAGGATCCTTACATATATTATATCCGGAAGCGTCTTTCAGCCCCGGCAAACTATCAGCTCAATCGTTGCCTCCTCCAGATCCCTGGTGCATCCTACGGCGATCTACTTGTCGATTCCGCAGGCCCTGATGATTTCACGAGGTTATCCCAGGGAGCCTTCTGGTGGTTGCTCAATATTCGGCCCGGGTATATGCTTTTCCGACAAGGGACATCATGCACCATTGAGCCATACATGCCGAATCGCTTCGCTCGACAGTTCGGCTATGACCAGCTCTATATCGGGAACCCAAATGCTTATCTCGCCTTCGAAGGGAACTTGTTCGAGGGTGCTCGGGCCTGGTACTATAGTGTAGCTGGAGGGACAGGAACAACCTTCCGTCTACCTCTCGAAGCGCCCAAGTGCCAGATGAGTCTAAGCTATTGTACTTGGTATTCCCAAGTCGTCCAGACACCAGACTTTCTTCCGGCATCTTCATGTATCGAGAGCATCAATGCAAGTCTCGAGGGAAGGACAGAGTCCGGAAAACCAACGAGAGTCGTAGAGCAGTACCGGAGAGCTCGTAAGGAGGTCGGGAGAAGGACGAGGAGGGATCCACAAGCTACAGAGCCACGACCACCAAGAGCAGAGCCACGAGCGACGAGGGCGGAACCACCAGCGACAAGGGCGGAGCCTCCAGCAACGAGGGCGGAGCCTCCAGCAACGAGGGCGGAGCCACCAGCAAAGAGGTCTAAGCAGTTGGCGAGTAAGCGTCATCAACGCTCTACTCCTATTGTTGAACCAGCCCCAAAGAAGGTTAGGAGGGACTGGCGTCTGAAGTCTCTCAATCCGGAGCCATCTCTGCTGGAGTTGAGGCGCTTCCTGAAGACCTTTTTGTCACAGTTGCGGAACCTCCGGAAGAGGGGGATTTACTCCCTCTAGTTCGTGCTCCTAGGTTGCACCACAGGCACCGCGAGGTTGTGGAGGAAGGGGAGTTCATCGAGCAATCTGCTGTTGCTGCTGATGTCACATCTCCAGAGATTGAAGTGGTGGGTGATGCAAATGTTGAGATTCTGGGAGTTGCAGCTCAGCTCAAATCTCCTTCTGCTCAGGAAAGGGGAGAGGAGGCACAGCAGTTGGGGTCTCCGAGCGTCTTTATCTCCAGTCTTAGGGCCGCCGACCCTAGTCCTACTACTGGAGTGATTGGAGGCAAGGCTCCGATTGTGGATTCTCCGGAGCTGTCGTCTTCTTCGCTCTCAGGGGCAAGCATGTTTGAGGACAAGGTTGACTATGGTGGTGAACCCGCTTCTCCTGATCAAAGTAAGTTCTTCCATATCTCAGAGGAGGAGATGTATGTGGGCGAATCATCGTCTGCACCATCAGTGGCGGCTATTCCTGTTGAAGGTACCTTTTCCACCTTCTGTCCAATTTTTCTTTATGGCACGTTGAAGAAAATGCCTTGACATTCTTCATTTTATATTGTAGGGCCAGCTGGAGACGTCGGAGCTACAACCTCCTCACATATTGATGAGATGGTGAGAGAGTTGACCGGACCCCAAGGTATTGAGGCCTCAACTGCTGAGATGCCTTCAGAGGGGGCAGCTGCTGAGACTGGGGAGCCTTCTACTCTGCCAGAGGAGGAAGAGGATCCGATGGCAAATCCACTTCCAGGAGATTGCACGGTTCAGGCCTCAGATGAAGCCTCCGAGGAGATCGTGCTTGCTACTCCATCATTGGCCGCGGAAGTTCCCGCCGAAATAGTACCCCCGGAAGTGCCCGTGGCTGGTTCTACTCTCGTCGTATCAACGGTCAGTGCGACTCCTACGCAAAAAGAGCCGGCTTACATCCCTTCTTCTGAGATAGAAAGGGGGTCGGGGAGCGTTCCAGGTGATGATGACGCGGACTTCCTGACGCGCAGCACGGTGCGACAGTTCTTTGAAGCGATGCGTTCATGCATCAACTTTATCCTTTCTGGGAGTCGCTCTTTTGACTTTGCCCGGAGATTTCTCGGGAATGTGGCCGAGAACATCGAACTAGTCGGGGGCCTTCCTCTTGCTCAGGCATGTATGCGGGTGGTGGATCAATTGGAGATTGACCTAAGAAAGCTGAAGTCTTTAGACGAGGCTAACTCCATTCATGAAGCCCAGGTCATCCTGGATAGCCTCCTTGCTGCCCAAAGACAAGAGCGACAGGAGGTAGAGATGCGAATTGCTGAAGAGGTCAGTAACCTTGAACGTTCCCAGGCTGAATGTCAAAAGCTGATTGAGGATTCAGGGGAAACTGAGCTCGTCATGCAGACCACAGAGCTTGCTATTACTAATGCTCGGGCTGCTATTGCTAAAGCCCAAGCCATGCTAGCTGTCAATGAAGAGAAGCTCGTCGCCCTCCAGAAGAAGCTAGAGGAGCAGAAGGCTGCAAGGGTACGGGCTGAAGAAAGTCAGTCTGTTCATCTCTCCAGATTGGAGACTTTGCGAGCCCAGCTGGCTGAAAAACCCTGCCTATCTGAAGAGGAGCTGCGGGTCCAGGCCATGATGGAGGCTGAGAAGACACGTCAGCATGAGATGCATCGTCTCAGGGAGCGCATCCGTTCTCTACCAGATCGAGATTTTAGCCTTCTCCTCTCCTCTTTTTTTTTTTGTAACGCTCAATCTTATTTGTATAAGAGAGCGTTTTTGTATCACTTTCATATTTTTGGATATAAACAAAAGTGACACCCTCCTTTTTACTTCTTTTGTCTCGAACTCTTTGCCTTTGGTCGGACATGTAGGAGCAAGGAAGTCTTTTGATCTTTATCAAAATTATAATCATAATCTTAATAAGTCAAAAGTATTGAGGAAAGATCTTGTTTCAAGAACTTTCATGACACTGTCAGAGGTGTAAGCTTAACTTGACAGAGGTGATTTTTGGTGGACCTGCCACTTTGTGGAAAAAAGTGACAGGTGGAGTTCGTACCCCCAGGAAAGATGAACTTTTATCAAGGATTTGTGCTTAACTTGATTTCAGATCAGCTGGGGATGTTGATGGAAACATTGTTTATTGGTGTAATGTTAACCAACAATGCCTCCAAAATGAATTCGATATTCTGTTGGGGAGAATATCAAATGAAACTAGACTCGCGGGGAATCTAGGGAAGTCCTTACCGTTAGAGGTGTGATATTAACTTAACGGGTTGGAAATAGTCTTGTCAGAAGTGTAATGTTAACTTGACAAGGACATGAGTTAGAGGTGTGATATAACTTAACTCATCGACATCTCAATTTATAAGGGAAAACTGAGGGTGTCACTGTCATAGGTGTGATGTTTAACTTAACAGTGAGGGTAATGCTAGAGGTGTAATGTTGAACTTGGCATTAGTCGTCTCGGCTTGAAGAAGTCGAGGAAAGGTCATAGCCATAGGTGTATTGTTGAACTTAGCAATGACTCGGATGCTAGAAGTGTAGTGTTAACTCGGCATCGTTCGTCTCGGCTTAAGGAAGTCGAGGAAAGGTCATAGCCATAGGTGTATTGTTGAACTTAGCAATGACTCGGATGCTAGAAGTGTAGTGTTAACTTGGCATCGTCCATTTCAGCTTCGATATGGAAGTCTGAAGAAAGGGTGACTGTCAGAGGTGTAATATTAACTTGACGGGCACCTGATATACTGCTTAGAGGTGTAATGTTAACCTAAACAGTAGTTTGTCAGAGGTGTGATATTAACTTGACAAGAATTGGCTCTTGATAGGAGCAATTTGAGGACCTGTCATTCTATTGATGAGAATTGACAAGTGGAATTTGAAATGCCAGAGGTATAGTGTTAACTTGGCAATTTTGAAGTTTGCTGCTCTATGTAGAGGTAACAAGCGGGGCTTGTACTCGACAAGGAGTATTCATTACCAGAGGTATAGTGTTTAACGTAGTAATGTTTGCATTTGTGGTCCTACCATTCTATGGATGAGAATTGGTAAGAGATTTTGGAGGAGAGAGTGGAATCAGGTCCACTTAGGATTTTTAGCAAACCCTCAGCTGTCAACGGATTTGAGGTGCCTTTACCAACTACCGTTTGAGTTGGGCTAGTCATGCTATTCCCCTCAGCATGATGAGTTGTCGAGGACTTATGTTGGGCTTAGATGCCAACCTTTTCCTCTATCCTTAGCCGTCGAAGGCGTCGGATGTTTGATCAGAGGTGTGGTATTAACTTGATCGGCAGGATTTTTAGCAAACCCTCAGCTCTCAACGGATTTGATGTGCCTTTACCAACTACCGTTTGGGTTGGGCTAGCCATGCTATTCCCCTCAGCATGATGAGTTGTCGAGGATTTATGTTGGGCTTAGATGCCAACATTTTCCTCTATCCTTAGCCGTCGAGGGCGTCGGATGTTTGATCAGAGGTGTGGTTTTAACTTGATCGGCAGGATTTTTAGCAAACCCTCAGCTATCAACGGATTTGAGATGCCTTTACCAACTACCGTTTGAGTCGGGCTAGTCATGCTATTTCCCTCAGCATGATGAGTTGTCGAGGATTTATGTTGGGCTTAAATGCCAACGTTTTCCTCTATCCTTAGCCGTCGAAGGCGTCGGATGTTTGATCAGAGGTGTGGTTTTAACTTGATCGGCAGAAGAACACCATCTAGGGATAGTATTTCTTCAGGAATTTGCCATTGATTGGCATCATGAGTGTATCGCCATCCGAGGTTATGAGGCGATACGATCCATTTGAGTAGACCGACTCTACTACAAACGGTCCTTCCCATTTGGGTTGGAATTTTCCTTTCGTCTTGTGCGTCATGACCATGGGTCTCCGGACGGCTAAGACAAGGTCGCCTTTCTTGAAAGTTCGCGTCTTGACTTTCTTGTTGAAGGCTCTGGTGATGCGAGCTTGATAAAGCTCGATCTGCTGCTGGGCCTGCAGACGCTTGTCGTCTAAGGCCTCCAGTTCTTGGAGTCGCTGTCGATGCTTCTCCTCTGTTGTCATCTCGGCGGTCAGGGCGACGCGTAGAGATGGAATTTGGATTTCCAGTGGGAGGACAGCTTCACATCCGTACACCAAGGAAAATGGCGTGGCTTTAGTTGGGGTTCGCATGGTCGTGCGATATGCCCATAAGCATTCACCCAGCTTATCGTCCCAGTCTCGTTGACTTTTCGAGACGAATTTCTTAAGAAGCTTGCCAATAGTCTTATTGAAAGCTTCCGCGAGGCCGTTGGCGGGGAGGATAGTATGCCGTTGAAGACACATTCTGGATTCTGAACTTGGCACAGAATCTCTGGAAAGCCTGGCTGATGAACTGGGGTCCATTGTCATGGACGATCCGCCGAGGCACACCAAAGCGATAGATAACGTGATGTTTCACGAACTTGATCACGTTAGACGATTTTACCTCTTTTAGAGGAACAGCTTCGGCCCACTTGGAGAAGTAATCGGTTATTGCTAGAATGAACCGATGTCCTTTCGACGATGGTGGGCTGATGGGGCCAACCACGTCCATCCCCCACATTTCGAACGGCCAAGTAGAGGTCGTAGAGTGGAGATACCCTGGTGCTTGATGGATGAAATCGCCATGTATTTGACAGGCGTGACATCTCTTAGCGAGGGAGATGGCGTCGGCGACCATCTTGGGCCAGTAGTACCCCAATCTTTGGAGTCTGTTTGCCAGCTTCGGACCAGGTTGATGAGCTCCACATGTGCCATCGTGGGCTTCTTTCAACATTTCGCGGGCCTCTTTTGATGAGAGGCACCGGAGTAGGATCCCGTCATGCGATCGACGATAGAGTGTTCGCGTGATCGCATTATAGTAGAATTTGGGGGCTTTCCTCCGAATGGCGGCCGCCTCTTTGGTGTCTTCAGGCAGGATGCCGTATAAGACATAATCAATATAGGGGAATCGCCAGTCTTTAAGCTCTGGATCGGTTGACACTTCAAGTGTCTCTTTACCGCGACGATCTCCTGTTGACCCTGGGTAGTCTCCGGGGGGGATTCTTGGACAGTATAGGTCGTGGCTATAGACGAATACTTTCTCCATTGCTCCAGCTGGGAGAGCTAGGGAAGCTGCGAGAGATGCGAGGGCATCTGCATGCGCATTTTGGCTTCGCGGCACATGGTCGATGTAGAAGTTTGAAAAACTTCTCCGCCATGTGGATTGTCGCGTCGTAGTAGGGTACTAGATCTTCATGTCTGACCTCATACTCTCCGCGAACTTGGCTGACGATGAGTTTGGAGTCACCGTATGCCTCGAGATTTTTAACGCCAATCTCATCGGCGAATTGCATCCCAATCAGGAGAGCGTTGTATTCCGCCACATTGTTGGAACAGGGCTCGGTTAACGAGATAGCTCGGGGGATCACGTAGTTTTGTGGGGAGACGAGTACCACTCCTACCCCCGCTACTGTGTGTCCCTTGGGGCTTGCCCTTGATGCACCATCGAAGAAAAGTTGCCATACTTGTCCTTCAAACGATGTCTGGGTTAGGCATACTTCGGCGACCTCATCTGGGAGATCCTCATAAAGTTTGGCTGCCCTCGGATCTGTGTTTCAGCTAAGAAGTCCGCCACCGCTTGTCCTTTAATGGCCTTCTGTGGCAGGAAGTGCATCTCATATTGAGAGAGCAATATAGCCCATTTCGCCAGCCGGCCATTCAATGATGAAGGCTTTGTCATAAGCAACCTCAGGGGGTTGACTTTTGATATGACATTTATGGTTTGGCCTACCAGATAGTGTCGCATTTTCTGAATAGCGAACACCAAGGCCAAACACTCCTTCTCGATCGGGTTGTACTGATGTTCGGCCCCGATCATTGTTCTACTGAGGTAGTAGATTGCTTGTTCTCGTCCTTGGTCATCATTCTGAGCTAGTAGAGCTCCCAAAGAATGATCCATCGATCGGACGTACACCAGGAAGGGCTTTCCGGATACCGGAGCTGCAAGTACTGGTGGTTGGGTGAGGTATCGTTTGATCTCCTCGAATGCTTGTGGCAAGCGTCGTCCCATATGAACGAGACTCCCTTCTTCATCAGCTTAGCGAAGGGTTGGCATCTTCCGGAGAGATTTGAAATAAATCTGCGGATGTATGCCAGTCGTCCTTGCAATCCTCTGAGCTCCCTGAGGCTTCTTGGAGGTTGCATTTCCTGAATGGCGCGAACCTTCTCCGGATCCAAATGAATTCCGGTAGAGGTTACAACAAACCCTAGGAATTTTCCGCTGGCTACCCCAGGAAGGACTTGGTGGGGTTCATCTTCAATTGATGAGCCCGCATGATATCGAAGACCATCTTCAGATCAGCTATGTGATCTCCTTTAATGCGACTTTTCACCGCGATGTCGTCGACATAACATTCCACCGTTTTGCGTATCTGCTGATGGAAAATGGTATTCATGGCCCTTTGGTATGTTGCCCCTGCATTCTTTAGACCGAAGGCATGACGGGTGTAGCAGTATACTCCTAGAGGCGTCCTGAAGGAGGTATGCTTTTCGTCGTCAGGGTACATCTTGATTTGATTGTATCCTGAGAATCCGTCCATGAAGGACATTCGCTCGAATCCGCATGTATTGTCAATCATGACATCTGTGATTGGCAACGGGAACTCGTCTTTGGGGCAGGCCTCGTTTAGATCGCGGAAGTCGATGCAGATCCGGATCTTCCCGTTCTTCTTAGCAACGGGGACAATGTTAGCTACCCAGTCGGGATGTTGTTCCTCCCTGATGAAGCCAGAGTCAATAAGCTTCTTGACTTCTGATTGAATGGCTTCCATTACTTCTGGACGAAACCGTCGCTGCTGTTGCTTGACGGGCTTTACATCCGGACTGATGTTGAGGCGGTGCATAGCCACTTGAGGATCAAGTCCAGGCATGTCCTCGTAATTCCAGGCGAAGACGTCTATATACTCTTGTATAAGAGATATTAGATCATTCTTCTCTGATGGTGACAGGCCGTCACTTATGAAGATGGGCTGGGGTTGGCTTCATCTCCTAGGTTGATCTGAACAACCTTGTCTTCTGTGGGTGGCTCACGCTGTTCAAAGCGGATATCCCAGAGAGCATTCAGATGTTTGATCCAGGGGTCTGTATCCGACTGGATCATTTCTTCGTCTTCGTCTTCCAGATGGCTTGTTGAAACCATGTTTACTGAAAGCCCTTTGAAGATGTTGCCAATACTGACATCTGATTCCCACGATGACGTGTCTGAAGAGTGATCATGGCCTGATGGTTCCTCAGAATCAGAGGCTGACGGCACTGGAGTTGATACATAGCCCAACCCCCGGCGGGTCTGATGATAATAGTCAGGTGCTTTCCCTTTCGGTACAAAAGATCGAAGCAATGATCTCCTCCTTTGCCGAAGTTTAACCCGGGCCTGTTGATTAGATCGTACCCCATACGCTTCATCATCTTGAGCGTTTTCGGTTCATAATGATTGAACTGGGGGGATTCATCCTCGCCTTCTGATTCTTCATGGGGCGTTGGTTCAGACATGATTCGTCCAAAGAGGATAGGTCTCTGGCCCTTTTGTCTGGCTGGAACCATAAATGAAGATCCTTGCGCGTCACCATCATCATGGTACGTCCCGAAGGATGATTTTATAGGTACATGCAATGATGTCAGAGCATCCATTGCCGACCATACATCCTCGCCCATGTCGGTACTAGTGTCCGACGGTATTGACTCAGATTCACACACAGGAAAATACGCGAAATCTAAGTCGTCATTAATATACCAACCGCCTGCATCGTCGGTGGTATCAACATCGAGCTTATTAGTGCTCTTTACAAGTGGTTCTAACTCCCACAGGCACTCTTCTTCTTCGGGCTCGGTGTCAGCTTCATTACCAGAGTCTGGCTCCTCTGGTTGCGGGGTTCCATTATTCTCCTCATATAAGAGGGAATCCGTGAAATAGTTCTCGACCCTTTGAACGGATGCCTTTCGGCGATCAACGTTCGAACCTGTCCGCTCTCGTCAATGTATTTCATGACTTGATGGAGAGTGGAGGGAACGATGGAGTTTTGGTGGATCCATGGTCGTCCCAGCAACAGGTTGTAGGAAGTGTCAGCGTCAATGACATAACACGTCACTTCCGATTTGAGGCTCCCGATCCGGCATTTGAGCTTGATCTTCCCCATCGGGCGGGAGCTGTTGGCATTAAACCCATAAATAGTCGTCTGGGTTGGGCTCAGACGATGGGTGGGAATGCCAAGAAATTGCATGACTCGGTGAGGTATGATGCTCAGTGCGGACCCTGGGTCTACCTGGATGCGGTTCACCTCGGATGACCCAATATACCCCGTGAAGTATAAGGGTCGGTCATGCTTTCCTTTAACCTGCATGTCGTCTGCTGTGAAGGAAATGCAGGGAACATTTGGAGAGGTGTGGAGGCAATCCTCTACATCTTTCTCTCTCGGTACGTGGGTCAGAAAGACCTCGGCGTTCGTCAGGGCTTCTTGTAGAGCCTCTCTGGTTGACTTAGATAGCCTCAGGAGCTCATACAAGGTAATGCGTGCCGGGATGTTGGCTAACTGAGCCAGAACATCGAAGCGGTAAGATGTCGAAGATCCTTCCGCTGCACTTCTGGAAAGAACCCGAGAAAACCGAGTTTCTTTCTGTTTCTCCACGGGTGGTTTTGTGGAGGGCTGAGCTGGCTCTACAGCTGGTTGAGGAGGGACCACCGCCTTTTCGCCGTACTGCTTCAAGTACGCCTGCCCTGAGCGGGTGCCTGATGTCGGTTGGTTGGGCTCTGCCGCCAGGACCATTGTCTCCTCTTCTGAGTCGGTCAGCGAAGGAACATCAGCGTCTGCTTCCCGGGAAGAAGCGCAGATCACGTGGCAAGATGAAGCCTTTCCTTTGCCTTTGGACTTCCTGTTGGTCACAGTCGTCCATTGCTGCTTGTCAACGAGGTCAGGGTGGACCCACATGATTCCTCCTTCAGGTGTAGGGACCGGGACCAAGCCTTTCTCCTGCTGTTGATGAGGGTCTGTATTGACCACTCTCAATTCTCCTTTCGGGACAGATATCACTCCCACGGGCATCGGGGGTCGTGTCCCGAAGTGGAGTGCCGACGTCATGTTGGCCGCCCTCTGTTTCTGCTCCGGTCGGAGTTTTAATACCTCCGCGTCAATTAGGGCTTGAAGGACGTCCTTGAAGATGTAGCAGCTTGGTAGGGTGCCCGAGCATCCTATGGTACAGGCAGTAGTTGGGGTTGTCGGTCTTGCCGACTTCTTCTGGGCGCCTAATTTCAGGGAGCTTCAGTCGATTGCTCTTGTTGAGTAATTTGAAGAGTGAGTCGACATGTTCCTCCTTGAAGGAATATTGTTTGTTGGCGCGGGGTTGGCTGGAAGAGCCACCTGCTCTGCCTGGTTGAGGCTTGACGGGAGATTTGGTCTCCGTTGCCAAGTTATCCTTCCGTTTGGTTTGGAGGGATGTGTCTGGCGCACGTCTTGTCGACCTTTCTGGTCTGGGCTTGCCTTCTTCCGCTCTGACGCGGGCGACAATCTCTTCAGCCTGTTCACCTTGCTGGACTAACTGTTTCCAGGTGCGGCTTTCTGCTACTCCTATTTGAGCCAGGAGTGAGGTTTGGAGATTGTGGCGACATGTTTCCACCAGGGTGGCCTGGGTCATGCCGCTTGGACATCGGAGTGCCGTGTTCCGAAATCTTTCTACGAAAGACTTAACGGACTCTCCCTTTCGTTGCTTGGTAGCTAAAAGGGTAGGCATGGTAACCTCCGAATCATCCTCGAAGAAGCGTGTTAGGAACAGCTTCTCCAGGTCGCCCCAGTTCTTGATTGAACCTTCGGGGAGTTTCATAACCATTCAAAGGCTAAACCTTTCAGGGTGCCAATGAATAGACGTGCCAGGATGGCATCGTTATCTACCACATTCCCAGTTGGGATTTGAAGTAGTAGATATGCTGGTTGGGCGACCCCTTTCCGTCGAATGCTTGGAGAGTTGGAGCCTTGAATCTAGGAGGGTACAGGACTAAGTCCCACTCGGCCGGATACGGCCGGACCACTCCAGCTTCTTGGAGATCTTTACGACTAGCAAGGGCATTGAGTCGTTGCTCCAATAGGCTCACTCTTGATTTTGAGCCTTCTCCGAATCTGGGTTGCTTCCTGCATGTGCTGAAGGTCTGGACACATTCGAAGGAGTGGATCGTCGTGTCCCATCGGAAGGATCAGAGGGTGGACTTCCTCCTCTTCCCCTTCTAGCTCTTGGCCTTCTGGGAGGAGATCTTGCCCTCTCGTCAAGCAATTTCTCAAGCATATGCTTGAGGTCGTCAATGGTTCTCTGCTGAGAGGAGAGTACTTCCATTTGGTGCTTCTGCATCGGGCCAAGTACTTAGTTGTTTCCTCGGGAGCATTTGCTGTGTCCTCAGGAGCATCTGCCATGTAGGCGGAAACCTCCTTTCCACCGGAAGAATTCGAAGCCCATGATTCTATCACAACTGAGTGAGAATCATCTTCCCTGATGCCGCGGGATAGGGCATTGTAGTCAATTGGGGTGATGGCTCCAGTCCGGGTACGGGTGTGTCGATACACCCCTTCTGGCTCAGAGTCTGACCCTCTGAATTGACCATAGGTTGTTTTCCCCTGCTTCTGCTTGTCATATATGCAGTGAGCTCCGGGTACTCATCGTCAGGGAAGGTTCTTCTTCGGTGGGAGCGTCTTCTTTTAGCTGACGGGGGAATCAGGGTCAGCTGTCTAATCAAAGACGGCTGGTGAACGCCTGATTCGCAATGGCATCCAGAGAGCATCTGGATGAGTTGTTGACAGCAGCAAGAAGAAGTGGCCTGATTGGCACTTCTTTTCCTTGTCAAATAGTCCCTCAAATCCGTGGGAGGGGGATTAAATAGACTGGCCTCACAATGTCGAAGACGGGGGGCAGTCGTGTGTTGCGCTGTCTGGACGCAAGTCTCAGAAACGCGGTGGTCACGCTGTTGCGTTCCGCGCGTCTGGCGTCTCTGTTGAGACGAGACGCGGTCCTCGCGTTGCAGTCTGCTGCGTTGGAGCAGAGAGACTTGGGACGTTACGCGCGTCTGGCGTCTCTGTTGAGACGAGACGCGGTCGTCGCACTGTTGGGAGATTTCGCGCGTCTGGCGTCTCTGTTGAGACGAGACGCGGTTCTCGCGCTGTTGTCCGCTGCGTTGAAGCAGAGGGACTTGGAAGATAATGGGCTGCTGGGCCCCACGCCTGGGAACGCGTGCGTCCTGCGTTTGATGAGACGCAGAAACTTCGCTTCGGCGTTTGGTAAGTTGATCTCCAGCAGACTCAACTTGAGTCTCGCGTTTGGGTCGCCAAACGCGGATTTCTCGCACTGGTCGAGGTGCGGGCAAGGCATCATATTGAACGCCGCGTCCAACCCAGTCAGAGAACCATCGGTTCCAACCGAGTGTTGACGCGCGCGTCGTCTTTGTCGACGCTCGGCATTTCGATTGCGTCGTGGAGGAGGAGAGAAGCCAATAACTTCCTGGTTTGAAGAACCAGGGCTGTTCACCATGCGGGTCTCTGGGAGACGTTGACGCGGGGTTTCTGCGAGACGCGGGCGTTCTGCAAGACGCGGGCGTCATGCGAGACGCGGGCGTTGTGCGAGACGCGGTCGATCGCAGCAACAGTTGTGCCGTGGACCACGCGGGCCTTCAGAGAGGCGTTGGCGCGTGGGTTCTGCGCGTCGCGGTTGATCGCAGCAGAGGCGTTGGATGTTACGAGGGCCTTCGAGGAGGCGTTGACGCGTGAACTGGGCGCGGCACAGAGGGTGACAGCAGCGCCTGGTTGAGCCACAGATTGGGCTTCGGGAGGCTGCGTCGTTGAGACCCTGCGGCAGACGCGGGTCTTGGGGCTCTTGGAGCCAGAAGAGAGAAACTCTTCATACTTCGCCTGGTCGAACTCAACGATGAGTGATTCGACCATCTTCCCCTTACGGAGAACGTCATCCTGCACCACGATGTGTTCATCGGTCACGAATGTATCCCCAGCGGAGTCGCCATCTCTTGTTCGGTACGGAAGAGAGGTTTTGCCGTAAAATTTCCTTGAATCAGTTGAAGATTACAGCAAAACAATATTCCGACTACAAGGGAGGGAGGATGCTTGGATCTTCCCTTTGTTTAAATCTGGGTTCTTCGTGTGGCGATGGAGAGTGAATCTTGTTCTCCGTTGACCAGATGACCGTCCTGGACCGTCGGGGGTTTCTCTTCGGCCGGTAGGGGAGTAACTCAGCTCCGGCTACCAAACTCTCAAAGAGGAGGTAGGCGAAGATAGGCTAGTACTCAGTAAGCCTGTTGAAGAATCTCCTCTCTCTCGGTCGTCGACGTCGGGCTTCTCTCTTGATGCCTTGATCTTCTCACCCTCTGAATCCAAATCTTCGACCAATCGACCAATTTACCAATCGCCCTTTCCTTCATAGCCAACAGGGCTATTTATAGGGGTCTTAGGGGTGATCGTGCCCCCTAAAAATGCGCCTGAACGAGGGCCGTTACTCGCTATACGCGCGGTAACTGACTCCCCACGATCTGGGCAGTTGCAACTGAGACGCAGATTTCAGACTAAACGCGCCTTGGATGCTGAGACGCGGGCTTCAGGCCGGACGCGCCTTGGATGCTGAGACGCGGGCTTCAGGCCGGACGCGCCTTGGATGCTGAGACGCGGGCGTCGAGCCAACGCGTCTTGAAGTTGAGACGCGGGCTTCAATCCTTTGCGTATTTGAGACTGCTTCTTTGGTGGCTTGCCTGTTAGTCATTTTTAGACAGCCTACAGTCACTGTCATAGGTGTGATGTTTAACTTAACAGTGATAGAAATGCTAGAGGTGTAATGTTGAACTTGGCATTAGTCGTCTCGGCTTAAAGAAGTCAAGGAAAGGTCATAGCCATAGGTGTATTGTTGAACTTAGCAATGACTCGGATGCTAGAAGTGTAGTGTTAACTTGGCATCGTTCATCTCGGCTTGGATAAGGAAGTCGAGGAAAGGTCATAGCCATAGGTGTATTGTTGAACTTAGCAATGACTCGGATGCTGGAAGTGTAGTGTTAACTTGGCATCGTCCATTTCAGCTTCGATATGGAAGTCTGAAGAAAGGTGACTGTCAGAGGTGTGATATTAACTTGACAGGCACTCGAAGTACCGCTTAGAGGTGTAATGTTAACTTTAAACAGTAGTTTTGTCAGAGGTGTGATATTAACTTGACAAGAATTTGCTTGCGATAGGAGCAATTTGAGGACCTGTCATTCTATTGATGAGAATTGACAAGTGGAATTTGAGGTGCCAGAGGTATAGTGTTAACTTGGCAAATTTGAGAGTTTGTTACTCTATGCAAAGTTAACAAGCCAGGTTTGTACTTGACAAAGAGTATTCATTACCAGAGGTATAGTGTTAACATGGTAATGATTGCATTTTGTGGTCCTACCATTCTATGGATGAGAATTGGTAAGGGATTTTTGGAGGGAAGAGTGGAATCAAATCCACTTAGGATTTTTAGCAAACCCTCAGCTATCAACGGATTTGAGATGCCTTTACAACTGCCGTTTGAGTTGGGCTAGCCATGCTATTCCCCTCAGCATGATGAGTTGTCGAAGACTTATATTGGACTTAAAAGCCAACATTTTCCTCTATCCTTAGCCGTCGGAGGCGTTAGATGTTTTTGATCAGAGGTGTATTTTTAACTTGATCAGCAGGATTTTTAGCAAACCCTCAGCTATCAACGGATTTGAGGTGCCTTTACCAACTACCGTTTGAGTTGGGCTAGCCATGCTATTCCCCTCAGCATGATGAGTTGTCGAAGACTTATGTTGGACTTAAAAGCCAACATTTTCCTCTATCTTTAGCCGTTGGAGGCGTTGGATGTTTCCGATCAGAGGTGTATTTTTAACTTGGTCGTGGAAGAAAGCCATCTAGGGATAGTATTTCTTCAGGAATTTGCCATTGATTGGCATCATGAGTGTATCGCCATTTGAGGTTATGAGGCGATATGATCCATTGAGTAGACTGACTCTACTACAAACGGTCCTTCCCATTTGGGTTGGAATTTTCCTTTCGTCTTGTGCGTCATGACCATGGGTCTTCGGACGGCTAAGACGAGGTCGCCTTTCTTGAAAGTTCGGGATTTGACTTTCTTGTTGAAGGCTCTGGTGATACGAGCTTGGTAAAGCTCGATTTGTTGTTGGGCCTGCAGACGCTTGTCGTCCAAGGCTTCCAATTCTTGGAGTCGCTGTCGATTCTTCTCCTCTGTTGTCATTTCCGCTGTCAAGGCGACGCGAAGAGATGGAATTTGGATTTCCAGTGGAAGGACGGCTTCGCATCCGTACACCAAGGAAAATGGCGTGGCTTTAATTGGGGTTCGCACAGTCGTGCGATAAGCCCATAAGCATTCGCCCAACTTATCGTCCCAGTCCGTTGACTTTTCGAGACGAATTTCTTGAGAAGCTTGCCAATAGTCTTATTGAAAGCTTCTGCGAGGCCGTTAGCGGGCGGATAGTATGCCGTTGATGACACACTCTGGATTCTGAACTTGGCGCAGAATCTCTGAAAAGCCTGGCTGATGAACTGGGGTTCCATTGTCATGGACAATCCGCCGAGGCACACCGAAGCGGTAAATAACGTGATGTTTCACGAACTTGATCACGTTAGAAGATTTCACCTCTTTCAAAGGGATAGCTTCGGCCCACTTTGAGAAGTAATCGGTTATCGCTAGGATGAACCGATGTCCCTTTGATGATGGTGGGCTGATAGGACCAACCACGTCCATCCCCACATTTCGAACGGCCAGGTAGAGGTCGTAGAGTGGAGGTATCCTGGTGCTTGATGGATGAAATCGCCATGTATTTGACAGGCGTGACATCTTTTGGCGTAGGCAACAGCATCGGCAACCATCTTGGGCCAGTAGTAACCCAATCTTTGGAGTCGGTTTGCCAGCTTCGGGCCAGGTTGATGAGCTCCACACGTACCATCGTGGGCTTCTTTCAACACTTCGTGGGCTTCTTTTGATGAGAGGCACCGGAGTAAGATCCCGTCATGCGATCTACGATACAATGTTCGCGAAATCGCATTGTAGTAGAATTTGGAGGCTTTCCTTCGGATGGCAGCCGCCTCCCTGGTGTCTTCGGGCAAGATGCCGTATAAGACAAAATCAATGTAGGGGAATCGCCAGTCTTTAAGCTCTGGATCGGTTGACACTTCAAGTGTTTCCTTACCGCGACGATCTCCCGTTGACCTCTGGTAGTCTCCGAGGGGACTTTTGGGCAGTATAGGTCGTGGCTATAGACGAATATCTTCTCCATTGCTCCAGCTGGAAGAGCTAGGAGGCAGCAAGGGATGCAAGTGCATCTGCATGCGCATTTTGCTTGCGCGGTACATGGTCTATGTAGAAGTTTGAAAACCTCTCGGCCATGTGGATTGTCGCGTTGTAGTAGGGTACTAGATCTTCATGCCTGACCTCATACTCTCCGCGAACTGGCTGACGATGAGTTTGGAGTCACCGTACGCCTCGAGATTTTTAACGCCAATCTCATCGGCGAATTGCATCCCAATCAAAAGAGCGTTGTATTCCGCCACATTGTTGGAACAGGGCTCGGTTAACGAGATAGCTCGGGGAATCACGTAATTTTGTGGGGAGACGAGTACCACTCCTACCCCCGCTACTGTGTGTCCCTTAGGGCTTGTTCTTGATGCACCATCAAAGAAAAGTTGCCATACTTGTCCTTCGAACAATGTCTGGGTCAGGCAGGCTTCGGCGACCTCGTCTGGGAGATCCTCGTAGAGTTTGGCTGCCCTGGGATCTGGGTGTTCAGCTAAGAAGTCCGCCACCGCTTGTCCCTTAATAGCTTTTGTGGCAGAAAATGCATCTCATATTGTGATAGCAATATGGCCCATTTTGCCAGCCGGCCATTTAGTGAAGAAGGCTTTGTCATAAGTAACCTCAGGGGGTTGACTTTGGATATGACATTTATGGTTTGGCCCACCAGATAGTGTCGCATTTTCTGAATAGCGAACACCAGTGCCAAACATTCCTTCTCGATCGGGTTGTACCGATGTTCGGCTCCGATCATCGTTCTACTTAGGTAGTAGATTGCTTGTTCTCGCCCCTGGTCATCATTCTGAGCTAGTAGAGCTCCCAAAGAATGATCCATTGATCGGACGTACACCAGGAAAGGCTTTCCGGATACCGGAGCCGCCAGGACTGGTGGTTGGGTGAGGTAGTGCTTGATCTCCTCAATGCTTGCTGGCAAGCGTCGTCCCAAATGAACGAAAACGCCCTTCTTCATCAGCTTAGCGAAGGGTTGGCATCTCCCGGAGAGATTTGAAATGAATCTGCGGATGTATGCCAATCGTCCTTGTAATCCTCTGAGCTCCTTGAGGCTTCTGGGGGGTTGCATCTCTTGGATAGCACGGACTTTCTCCGGATCCAAATGGATTCCTGTGGAAGTCACAACAAACCCTAGGAATTTGCCACTGGCTACCCCCAGGAAGGACTTGGTGGGGTTCATCTTCAATTGATGAGCCCGCATGATGTCGAAGACCACCCTCAGGTATGCTATGTGATCACCTTTAGTGCGGCTTTTCACCGCGATGTCGTCGACATAACATTCCACCGTTTGCGTATCTGTCGATGAAAAATGGCATTCATGGCCCTTTGGTAGGTTGCCCCCGCATTTTTCAGACCGAAGGGCATGACGGTGTAGCAATATACCCCTAGAGGTGTCCTGAAGGAGGTGTGCTTTTCGTCATCGGGATACATCTGATTTGATTATATCCTGAGAACCCGTCCATAAAGGACATTCGCTCGGAATCCACAAGTATTGTCAATCATGACATCTGTGATTGGCAATGGGAATTCGTTCTTTGGGGCAGGCCTCGTTTAGATCACGGAAAGTCGATGCAGATCCGGATCTTCCCGTTCTTCTTGGCGACGGGGACGATGTGGCTACCCAGTCGGGATGCTGTTCCTCCCTGATAAAGCCGGAGTCAATAAGCTTCCTGACTTCTGATTGGATTGCCTCCATTATCTCTGGACGGAACCGTCGCTGCTGTTGTTTAACAGGCTTCATGTCCGGATTGATGTTGAGGCGATGCATAGCCACTTGAGGATCAAGTCCAGGCATGTCCTCATAATTCCAGGCGAAGACATCTATATACTTGTACAAGAGATATTAAATCCTTCTTCTCTGGAGGCGACAGGCCGTCACTTATAAAGATGGGTTTAGGATTGTCTTCATCTCCTAGGTTGACTTGAACAACCTCGTCTTCTGTGGGTGGCTCACGCTGTTCAAAGCGGATGTCCCAAAGAGCATTCAAATGTTTGATCCAAGGATCTGTATCGGATTGGATCATTTCTCATCTTCATCCTCCAGATGGCTTGTCGAAACCATGTTTACTGAAAGCCCTTTGAAGATGTTGCCGACACTGACATCTGATTCCCACGACGACGTGTCTGATGAGCAGTCATGACTTGACAGTCTCTCCGAATCAGAGGCTGATGGCACTGGAGTGATATATAGCCCAACCCCGGCGCGTCTGATGATAGTAATCAGGGGTTTTTCCTTTCGGTACAAAGGATCGAAGCAGTGTTCTTTTCCTTTTCCGAAGTTCAATCCTGGCCTGTTGGTTAGATCATACCCCATGCGCTTCATCATCTTGAGCGTTCTCGGTTCATAATGATCGAACTGAGGGGATTCATTCTCACCTTCCGATTCTTCGTGGGGCATTGGTTCAGATGCGATTCGCCAAAAAGTATTGGTCTTTGGCCTTTCGTCTGGCTGGAACCATGAATACAGACTCTTGCGCGTCTCCATTATCTGGTACGTCCCGAAGGATGATTTTATGGGTACATGCAATGATGTCAAAGCATCCATTGCCGACCAGACATCCTCATCTACGTCGGTACTAGTATCCGACGGTATTGAATCAGACTCACACGCAGGAAAATACGCGAAATCTAAATCTTCATTAATATACCAAACGCCGCATCGTCGGGTGGTATCAACATCGAGCTTATTAGTGCTCTTTACAATGGGCTCCAACTCCCACAGGCACTCTTCTTTCTCAGGCTCAATGTCAGCTTCATTACCAGAGTCTGGCTCCTCTGGTTGTGGGGTTTCATTAGTCTCCTCCGGATCCTGATATAAGAGGGAGTCCGTGAAATAATTTTCAACCCCTTTAAACGGATGCCTTTCGGCAATCAACGTTCGGACCTGTCCACTCTCGTCAATGTATTTCATGACTTGGTGGAGAGTAGAGGGAACGATGGAATTGCGGTGAATCCATGGTCGTCCCAGCAACAGGTTGTAGGAAGTGTCCGCGTCAATGACGTAACACGTCACTTCTGACTTGAGGCTCCCGATCTGGCATTTGAGCTTGATCTTCCCCATTGGGCGGGAGCTGTTGGCATTGAACCCGTAAATAGTCGTCTGGGTAGGGCTCAGACGATGGGTAGGAATGCTAGAAATTGCATAACCCGGCGAGGTATGATGCTCAGCGCGGACCCTGGGTCTACCTGGATGCGGTTCACCTCGGATGACCCATATACCCTGTGAAGTATAGGGTCGGTCATGCTCCCTTTAACCTGCATGTCGTCTGTTGTGAAGGTGATGCAGGGAGCATTTGGGGAGGCGTGGAGGCAATCCTCTACATCTTCCTCCCTTGGCACCCGGGTCATGAAGACCTCAGCATTGGCCAAAGCTTCTTGTAGAGCCTCTCTGGTTGACTTTGATAGCCTCAGGAGCTCATACAAGGTAATGCGTGCCGGGATGTTGGCTAGTTGAGCCAAGACGTCGAAGCGGTAAAGTGTCGAGGATCCTTCCGTTACACCTTTCGCAAGAACTCGAGAAACCGAGTTTCTTTCTGTTTCTCCCCAGGCTGTTTAGAGGAGGGCTTGGCTGGTTCCACGGCTGTTGCGGAGAAGCCGCTGCTGTCTCGCCGTACTGCTTCAAGTATGCCTGTCCTGAACGGGTCCCCGCCGTAGGTTGGCTGGGCTCTGCGGCCAGGACTATTGTTTCCTCTTCTGAGTCAGCAGCGAGGGAACATCAGTGTCCGCTTCTCGAGAGGAGGCGCATATCACATGGCAAGATGAAGCCTTCCCTTTGCCTTTGGACTCCTGTTGGTCACAGCGTCCATTGTTGCTCGTCGACGAGGTCAGGGTGGACCCACATGATTTTCCCCTCGAGGTGTAGGACGGGTACCAAGCCTTTCTCCTGCTGCTGATGAGGGTCTGTGTTGACCACCCTCAGTTCTCCTTTCGGGACAGAGATCACCCCCACGGGTGTCGGGGGTCGTGTCCCAAACTGGAGAATCGACGTCATGTTGGCCGTCATCTTCTTCTGCTCCGGTCGGAGTTTAATACCTCCGCGTCAATCAGAGCTTGGAAGGATGTCCTTAAAGACGTAGCAGCTTTTGGTAGGATGACCGAGCATCCTGTGGTATAAGCAGTAGGTGGGATTGTCGGTCTTGCCGACTTCCTCCGGGCGCCTAATTTCAGGGAGCTTCAGTCGATTGCTCTTGTTGAGTAGCTTGAAGAGCGAATCGACGTGTTCCTCCTTGAAGGAATACTGCTTGTTGGGGCGTGGCTGGCTTGAAGAGCCACTTGCCCTGCCTGTTTGAGGTTTGGTGGGAGATTTGGTCTCCGTCGCCAAATTATCCTTCCGCTTCGTCTGGAGAGAGGTGTCTGGTGCACGCCTTGTCGACCTCTCTGGCCTGGGCTTGCCTTCTTCCGCTCTGACGCCGGGCGACAATCTCCTCAGCCTGTTCACCTTGCTGGACTAATTGTTTCCAGGTGCGGCTTTCAGCAACTCCTATTTGAGCAAGGAGTGAGGTTTGGAGATTATGGCGACATGTTTCCACCAGGGTGGCCTGGGTCATGCCGCTTGGACATCGGAGTGCCATGTTCCGAAATCTTTCTACGAAAGACTTGACGGACTCTCCCTTTCGCTGTTTGTAGCTAAAAGGGTAGGCATTGTGACTTCGGAGTCGTCTTCGAAGAAGCGTGTCAAGAACAGCTTCTCTAGATCCCCCCAGTTCTTGATAGAACCCTCCGGGAGCTTCATAAACCACTCAAAAGCCAACCCTTTCAGGGTGCCGATGAACAGTCGCGCCAAGATGGCGTCATTATCTACCACGTTCCCGGTCTGAGATTTGAGAAGTAGTAGATGTGCTGGTTGGGTGACCCCTTCCCGTCGAATGCTTGGAGAGTTGGAGCCTTGAAACTTAGGAGGGTACGGGACTAAGTCCCACTCGGCCGGATAGGGCCGGACTACTCCAGCTTCTTGGAGGCCTTTACGGTTGGTAAGGGCTCGAGCGCTGCTCCAGTTGACTCATTCTTTTAGCATGAGCCTTTCCCGGGGTCTGGTCGCTTCTTGCCTGCGACGAGGGCTTGGACACATCCGAGGTAGATCGTCGTGTCTCGTCAGAAGATTCGGAGGGTGGGGCTTCCTCCCTTTCTCCCTTTCCCTTCGGTCGTCTAGGAGGAGATCTCGCTCTTTCTTCAAGCAATTTTCAAGCATATGCTTGAGGGAGTCAATGGATCTCTGTTGAGAGGCGATTATATCCATCTGGTGCTTCTGCGTCTGCTCTAAACGCTGGTCGTCTCCTCAGGAGTGTCGGCCATGTAGGCGGAAGCCTCCTTCTCGACGGAAGAGTTTGAAGCCTGCGACTCCACTATAGCGGAGTGAGAACCACCCATTCTAATGCCGCGGGCTAAGGCATTATAGTCAATGGGGGAATGGCCCCTGTCCGGGTGCGAGTGTGTTGATACACCCCCTCCGGTCAGAGTCAGATTCCTCTGAGTTGACCATTAGTTGTTTCCCCTTGCTTCTGCTAGTCATGTTTGCAGTAAGCTCGGGTATTCAACATCTGAGAAGTTCTCCTCCTGTGGAGCGTCTTCTCTTGGCTGACGGGGGAATCAGGGTCAGCTGTCTAATTAAAGACGGCTGTTGCACGCCTGACTCGCAATGGCATCCAGAGAGCATCTGGATGAGCTGTTGACAGCAGCATGGAGAAGTGGTCTGATTGGCACTCCTTTTCCTTGTCAAATAATCCCTCAAATCTGGGGGAGGGGGATTTAAAGAGACTGGTCTCGCAACGTGGACGACGGGAGACAGTCATGTGCTGTTCAGCCTGGACACGGTTTCAGAAACGCGGCTGTTGCGTTGCCGGCTGCGTCACGCGCATCTGGCGTCTCTGTTGATATGAGACGCGACTTTCGCGTTGCTGTCTGCTGCGTTGGAGCAGAGAGACTTGGGAGAGAGTGGGTGCTGGGCCCCACGCCTATGGGCGCGTGCTTCCTGCGTTTGACAAGACGAGAAGAAGCTTCACTTTGGCGTGTGGCAAGTTGGTCTCCAGAAGGCCCAACTTGGGGAGTCTCGCGTTTGGGTCGCCAAACGCGGATCTCTCGCACTGGACGAGGTGCGGGTAAGGCATCGGATCGTACGCTGCGTCAACCCCAGTCAGAAAAAACCAACGGTTCCGACCGAGTGTTGACGCCGCGTCGTCCTCTGTCGACGCTCGGCATTCCGATTGCGCCGTGGAGGAAGAGAGAAGCCAACAACTTCCTGGTTGTAGAACCAGGGTGTTTGCCACGCGGGTCTCCTGAGAGACGCTGACGCCGAGCGTTATGTGCGACACGGTCGATCGCACCAGTAGATGTGCCGGGGGACCACGCGGGCCTTCAGAGAGGCGTTGGCGCGTGTGTTCTGCGCGACGCGGTTGATCGCAGCAGAGGAGTCTGAGGTTACGCGGGCCTTCTGGGAGGCGTCGGCGCGTGAACCAAACTTGGCACAGGGGGCAGCAGGAGCACCCGACAGGGCCTCAGATTGGGCTTCAGGGGGCTGTCCACTTGAGACCCTGCGGCAGACGCGGTCTTTGGGCTCTTGGAGCCACGAAGAGAGGACTCTTCATACTTCGCCGCCTGGTCGAACTCGACGACGAGGGATTCGACCATTTTTCCCCTTACGGAGAACGTCATCTTGCACCACGGGTGCGTCGTCAGTAACGAAGGTTTTCCCCAGCGGAGTCGCCATCTCTTGTAGGGGCCGGAAAGTTTGGTGGTCGGAGAAAGTGGTTTTAGCTGTAAAAGATTTCCTGATTCAAGCGAAACGATTACAACCAAAAGAACTACTCTTCCCTCTTTTCCAGTTACAAGGGAGGGAGGATGTCTGAATCTTCCCTTTGTTTAAAGCTGGGTTCTTCGTGTGGCGATGGAGAGTGAATCTTGTTCTCCGTTGACCAGATGACGTCCTGGACCGTCGGGGTCTTCTTTTCGGTCGGGTAGAAAGAGTAACTCAGCTCCGTCTACCAAAAACTCCAAAGAGGAGGTAGGCGAAGAGCGGCTAGTACTCAGTAAGCTCGCTGAAGAGTCGTGCTTCCCTCTTGATGATCCTCTTGCCTGGATTGATTTTGATGATGCCTTATCTCAAAGCTCTCTCCTTCAAAACTCCGATCTTCGCCCAAGCTTCGATCTTCGCCCAAGCTTCGATCTTTTTTTCTATTCATAGCAAACAAGGCTATTTATAGGGGTCTCAGGGGGTGAAGGTGCCTCCTGAAAAATGCTCCCGAATGAGGGGCCACTAACGCTACATGCGCGGTGACTGGCCCCGCAATCAGGGCAGTTGCAACTGAGACGCGGGCGTTGGGCCGAACACGCCTTGAAGTTTGAGACGC
>JAVJIF010024712.1:0-82210 GCA_038442645.1 Agave tequilana | reverse complement strand
ATGATGCAAGTCACAAGCAATAGCAAGAAGTAATAGCAAGTAAAGTAACCCATCGCAAACACAAGGATATGTTATCGAGGTTCGAGCACCAGCTCTACTCCCCGCCTTCCCCAGAGGATTCTAGCTACTTTCACTATCACAAAGATCAATTACAAAATGGAGTACCCAACTCCTACAATTTCAGCACAATACAATTTCTAAGTAATCAAAAGATCACAAACTCTCTCTTTCAAATATCTCTTCCCTTACAAAGGTCCTTAGAGAATATTGAGAAGGAATGAAGCTCTTGTGTAAGTGAGGAAAGAAAATCAAATTCAGAGAGTATATCAAGAACACTTCTGAAAATGAATGAGAAATATCAGCACAAAAACAAGAAACAAGCTCTTTTGTAATATCCCAAACTTTTGAATTTTCTCTTGAAAAATGTTGTGAAGAAACTCTCCCCAAACACCC
Organism: Agave tequilana; assembly: GCA_038442645.1. Taxonomy (NCBI): domain Eukaryota; kingdom Viridiplantae; phylum Streptophyta; class Magnoliopsida; order Asparagales; family Asparagaceae; genus Agave; species Agave tequilana. The sequence goes on along the minus strand of JAVJIF010024712.1, from coordinate 81,757 downwards.
CTATTTATAGGAGAGGGCTAGGGTTTAGGTTAGGAATTAATTACTGAAGATTAGGAAGTAATAGTTCCAATATACCCTCCAACGGATAAAATCAAGTTAAAACAGAATTAAAAATATGCCCGTTTACTGTTCAACGGCCATATCGGTCGACTGGCCCGGTCGACCGATAGTTCAAAAATTTGACCGTTATGAACTATCGGTTGACTGGTACAGTCGACTGCTCCTGACTGAGACTTTGAAAATAACCGGTCGACTAACGGTAGCCAGCCGGTCGACCGAAAGCTAAAGGTTGAACTATCGGTCGAAGGCCGGTAGCCCACCGGTCGACTGGTCAGATCCAGAGAGCAAACTAAAAACTTCAGTCGACTACCGGTAGCCTACCGGTCGACTGACAGACGTGCACACGGATACGTGCACTCTGCCAGAACTCCGGTCGACTGGTGGTATATAGCGGTCGACGGCTCAGGTCAAAAATTGAAATACAAAGGGAATTTTGAGAGGAAAAATATTTGATCAAAGCTATTTTGAACATGAAATCAATATACAACATAAAAAACAGATTTGTAGGAAGAAGAATTAGTGTTAAAATATTTTTGTATATTTTATAGGAAATAAACTGGAAAAGGCATACGCGTGAAAACGTGTGTGTTTGAGCTTCAAACCTACTCTCTATTCTTTAACATGCTATAAAGCTATAAAATAATCCTAAGGACCTCTGAAGCAATCTTTGAGCCATCCAATGCCTTGCAATTGCCTTCTCTTCTATGATCCTTCTTGATGTGCAATTTGCCTTCATTGCTATGTGGAACTTAGAAGTTTTTGCAAAAGCGAAGCGAATGAGCTCTAAACATGGTACAAAACCTGAAATTCATCTAGATCAAAACATTAGTACCAAATAGCACTTATTTGTTTGTATCATCAAAACACAAAACAATGGAGAGTGTAACCTCTTGGGCCAACAATCTCCCCCTTTTTGATGATGACAAAACAAATAGGCTATTTACAAAAATATGGGGAGGAGAAAACTCCCCTCAATTATGCTATATTTAAACATTATAAATATGCTCTAAATACCAATAATTGAAATGATAAAAGAAATGATGCACCAATTATTGAAATCAACAATACAATACAAATGAAACCTTAAAATTTGTACTTGATACCAAAAACACCAAAAATCAAAAGTTTGCTCCTTGATACCAATTTATACCAAAATCATAGAGATTAAAAAATATAAAAACTCATAAAACTCATAAATTCATATGGAACCAAGACCAAATGAACTTATTTTTGTACATGTAACTTATTCTCCCCTTTTTGTCATACATCAAAAAGGGTTATGAAAACATGTTTAATCAATAATACACATATTTAATTCTCCACAAATAAACGAAAATCTAGCAAAATCAAGTGGTTTTGTGAAAATATCGGCTAGTTGAAAATCGGTGGAAACATAATCAATATCAATATCACCTTTCTCAAAATGATCTCTAAGAAAGTGATATCTAATCTCAATGTGCTTGGTCTTACTATGTTGATTTGCATTTTAGTTAAATGAATAGTACTAGTATTATCACAAAATATTTTAATATTTTTATAATGCAAATCATAATCAAGGAGAGTATGTTTCATCCAAAGGACTTGTGCACAACAAGCCCCCGCGGCAACATACTCCGCCTCGGCGGTTGATAGAGCTACGGAATTTTGCTTCCTAGAGGACCATGAAACAAGACAATTACCGAGAAATTGACATGTCCCACTAGTACTCTTTCTATCTACTCTACAACCCGCATAGTCGGCGTCCGAATAACTAGTCATAGAAAAATCTATAGTTTTCGGATACCAAAGACCTAATCCAATCGTTCCCTTAACATATCGAATAATGCGTTTTACGGCAATTAAATGAGATTCTTCGGGACACGATTGAAATCTAGCACAAAGACACACACTAAACATGATATCCGGCCTACTTGCCGTTAAATATAAAAGACTACCTATCATGCTTCTAAACAATTTAATATCACATTTTTACCTTGTTCGTCCTTATCAAGCTTGGTTGTAGTTACCATGGGAGTGTTGCAAGTTTTAGCGTCTTCAAGTCCAAACCTCTTCACGAGTTCCTTGGCATATTGGCTTGGCTAATGAAGTTCCCATCTTGCAATTGCTTGACTTGGAGTCCAAGGAAGAAATTGAGTTCACCCATGGAGGACATTTCAAATTCTTGTTGCATTACCTTTTCAAAATCCTTGCATAAAACTTCATTAGTAGAACCGAAAATTATATCATCAACATAAATTTGGACAATCAAAATATCATTATCAACATGCTTAGTGAATAGAGTAGTGTCTACTTTGCCTTTAATAAAATTGTTTGAAATAGAAAACTTGAAAGCCTTTCATACCAAGCTCTTGGAGCTTGTTTCAAACATATAAAGCCTTATCGAGTTTGAAAACAAAATCAGGATGAACATGATCAACAAAACCGGGAGGTTGAGCAACAAAAACTTCTTCATTTAGAAATCCATTTAAAAATGCACTTTTTACATCCATTTGAAAAAGTTTGAAATTTTAAAAGATGCATAAGCTAGTGTATCCGTATGGCTTCAAGCCGTGCTACGGGTGCAAAGGATTCCTCAAAGTCGATTCCCTCAACTTGAGTGTAACCTTGGGCCACTAACCTAGCTTTATTCCTAATGACATTTCCGGACTCATCCAACTTATTCCTAAAGATCCACTTAGTACCAATTATTGGTCTATCGTGGGGCTTAGGAACAAGGTGCCAAACTTGGTTGCGCTCAAATTGATTGAGTTCCTCTTGCATGGCAAGCAACCAATATGGGTCCGTCTCGGCTTCGAGAATGCCTTTGGGTTCAAAATGAGAAATGAAAGCAAAGTTACCACATAGGTCATGGAGTTTGGAGCGCGTTGTGACTCCTTTGGAGGCATCACCCAAGATGAGCTCCTTTGGATGATTTGTAGCAATCTCCAAGCTTTGGGAAGTGGTTGCGCACTTTCCTCATTATCCTTTTGAACTTCACCTAAAGGTTCTTGCTTTTCTTCTTGCGCGGGTGAGTCCTTCAAGGATAGTTTCTCCAAGCTTTCACCTAATGGTTCAAACTCTACAACATTCTCAACACACACATTAGATTCTTCAAACTTAACATGCATGGTTTCTTCAATAGTAAGTGAAGATCTAATGAAAACTCTATATGCTTTGCTAGTAGAGGAATATCCTACAAAGATAGCCTCATAAGCTTTAGCATCAAATTTACCCAATTCTCTTTAGTGTTCAAAACAAAACATTTGCATCCAAAAACTTTGAAATAGGAAACATTTGGTTTTCTAAAATGATACATTTCAAAAGAAGTTTCGAAGAATTTTTGCATAAATAAATACGATTCGATATATAGCATGCGGTGTTTACGGCCTCGGCCCATAAATATTGAGGGAGGTCGTATTCACTTATCATTGTCCTAGCCATCTCTTGAAGTGTTCTTTTTCCTTTCTACAACTCCATTTTGTTGTGGAGTTCTAGGACAAGACATTTCATGCTTAATTCCCTTTTCATCACAATAAGTCATGAAGAGTTGGTAACAAACTCACCACCTCTATCACTCCTTATTCTCAAAATCGGAAAACCTTTCTCTTTTTCAACTCTTTTTCTAAAAATCTTAAAGTGAGAAAAAGTTTGATCTTTATTTTGCAAAAAGAAACCCAAGTAAATCGAGAGAAATCATCAACTAAAACAATGCAAATCTACTTCCATTTAAGCTTTTAGTTTTAGTTGGTCCAAATAAATCCATATGAATTAATTCTAGAGGTCTAGTTGACATGATATCCTTGATTGGTTTAAAGGAAGACTTGGTTTGTTTCCCAAGTTGGCACGCACTACAAATGCGGTCTTTCTCAAACTCAAGCAAGGAATACCCTTCACCAATTCCTTTGAATTAATTCTAGAAATATGTTCAAAAGATGCATGTCCTAATCTTCTATGCCAAAGCCATGAATTTTCATCAAAAGCATTTAAAACACTTAGTAGAACACTCTACATTAAGCATGTCAATTATATAAACATTGTCATCACGAAAACCGGTCAAAATACAATCATTCGATTTAATATCAAAAATCTTACAAGAAGTATCATCAAAAACAACTTTAAGACCACGATCACAAAATTGACTAATACTAAGTAAATTATGCTTCAAACCATCAACTAAAACAACATTCTCTATAATAGGAGATGAACCAACTTGAATGTTACCTATACCAATTATCTTGCCTTTGGAATCATCCCCGACGGTGACGGAGCCACCTTCCATGTACCTTGATAGGGTTGTGAGTTGTTGATATCCCATGTCATGTGCCTTGAACAACCACTATCAAGGTACCACCGCTCCCTACGTCTTGGAGCCTTGGTGTGTACCTACATCAAACATTTTAGGACTTGATTTTGGTACCCACATTTTCTTGGGTCCATGAGGGTTAGAACCATTAACCCAAACAAGATTATTTGAGCTATGCAATTTATCATAACAAAATTTAGCTAAATGTCCATTTTTGCCACAATATGTACATCTATAAACTCTACCATATTTAAATGCATAATGGGTGTGGTTTTGTGAGCATTGGCATTGTGAGCATGAAAAGATTTAGCATGAGAAGCATTAGAAGTATGAGCATGTGGAATCTTATCCTGAGAAACTTAGCATGAGATGTATGCTTTTTGGAAAATTTTTCTTCAAGTTTCTTTGTATTAAAAGCACAATCTTTAAAACTTTTTCAAAATCACTCATTTTAGCTTTAAAAGAAGAAATTTCATTATTATCAACAATAGGGGTTTTACCCTTACAAGAAATCTTATAAGAATGAAATCATTTTGAATGCAAATAAGATTAGAAGAAAGATCCTCTTTTTCTTGTGAAATCAAAGCAAGTTGAGATTAAGAAAAGCAACTTCCTTTTGTAGTTTAAAACACTCCATTTTCTTGTTATCATAAGTTTCGGAAAGTTCTACAAAAGCATGCACTAGAACTTCCTTACTTAAATCATCATCATTATCATCTATATAGATTCAAGAGTTTGAGGGGTTACCTTGGGTGTGTTTGCCATGAAACACATGTTTGCGGTGTCCGCCTTTTCTTCATCTTCGGACTCGCTTTCCGAATCCCAAGTGGCCTTGTAAGCCTTCTTTTCGTCTTGCTTTCTTGGCTTGAAGGAGGAAGTCATTTTCTTCTTGAATTCCGGGCAATCGGCCATGATGTGTCCGGGCTTGCGGCAATTGTAGCAATGATCTTTCGCTCCTCTTTACCTTCAAACTTTCTCCGGAAATTTTGCTTGTTCTTCCGGTACATCCTCTTGATGTTGCGCACGAGGAGGGAGAGCTCCTCATCTTCTTCTTCATCTTCATCTTCGTCTTCAATGGAGGAGGAAGAAGACTTGAAAGCGATAGACTTCTTCTTTGTTGGAGCCGCCTCTTCTCTTGCTTTCTTCTCCATCTCATAGGTTTTGAGGTTTCCTATGAGACTTATGATGTCCATCTCGTCTTTGTCGTTCAATTCCTTCAAGGTAGTAGACTTGATCTCCCAAGATGGAGGAAGAGCCCGTATCACCTTGCGTACCTTTTGGTCGTTGGAGATGATGTCACCTAATGAAGAAAGACCATTAGTGATTTTTGTGAAACGAGTAATCATGCAATCAATTGTTTCATCATCTAGCATCTTAAATGATTCATATTGAGACCGCAAGAGATCTACTTTGGCTCTCTTGACTTGTGAGGTCCCTTCATGCGTGACCAATAAGTGTTGCCACATCTCATAGGCGGATTGGCAATGAATAACACGTGTAAGGTCATCCTCATTCAAGGCGGTAAGAAGGGAGTTTTGGGCTTTTGAGTTAGCCTCATACATCTAAAGTCAAGGTCGGTCCAAGTGCCCTCATCACCATCGGGTGCCTCATAGGGTTTGGTCAAGGATTTGGCAACTAAGCTACCTAGTGATTGCAAAAATATAGTCATCCTAACCTTCCAAATAGGGAAATTAAGGCCATCAAATTTAGGTGGGGATTTAATGTTGTCGGCCATGTTTACTAGTGTATGAATGGATGAATGAAAATGTTGATTAGCAATATTTTAGGATCTCTCTAAGGATGTTAAGCCAAACCTAGAGTCCAAGCTCTGATACCAATTGAAAATCACCTAGAGGGGGGGGTGAATAGGTGATAATGCTAATCAAGGGCCAAATTAAAAATATGAAGCAATGAGCAACAAATATAGAGATGAATGCAAGTGAATGATGCAAGTCACAAGCAATAGCAAGAAGTAATAGCAAGTAAAGTAAACCAATCGCAAACACAAGGATATGTTATCGAGGTTCGAGCACCCAGCTCTACTCCCCGCCTTCCCCAGAAGGATTCTAGCTACTTTCACTATCACAAAGATCAATTACAAATGGAGTACCCAACTCCTACAATTTCAGCACAATACAATTTCTAAGTAATCAAAAGATCACAAACTCTCTCTTTCAAATATCTCTTCCCTACAAAGGTCCTTAGAGAATATTGAGAAGGAATGAAGCTCTTGTGTAAGTGAGGAAAGAAAATCAAATTCAGAGAGTATATCAAGAACACTTCTGAAAATGAATGAGAAATATCAGCACAAAAACAAGAAACAAGCTCTTTTGTAATATCCCAAACTTTTGAATTTTCTCTTGAATAAATGTTGTGAAGAAACTCTCCCCAAACACCCCTATTTATAGGAGAGGGCTAGGGTTTAGGTTTAGGAATTAATTACTGAAGATTAGGAAGTAATTAGTTCCAAATATACCCTCCAACGGATAAAAATCAAGTTAAAACAGAATTAAAAATATGCCCGTTTACTGTTCAACGGCCATATCGGTCGACTGGCCCGGTCGACCGATAGTTCAAAAATTTGACCGTTATGAACTATCGGTTGACTGGTACAGTCGACTGCTCCTGACTGAGACTTTGAAAAATAACCGGTCGACTAACGGTAGCCAGCCGGTCGACCGAAAAGCTAAAAGGTTGAACTATCGGTCGAAGGCCGGTAGCCCACCGGTCGACTGGTCAGATCCAGAGAGCAAACTAAAAACTTCGGTCGACTACCGGTAGCCTACCGGTCGACTGACAGACGTGCACACGGATACGTGCACTCTGCCAGAACTCCGGTCGACTGGTGGTATATAGCCGGTCGACCGGCTCAGGTCAAAAATTGAAATACAAAGGGAATTTTGAGAGGAAAAATATTTTGATCAAAGCTATTTTGAACATGAAATCAATATACAACATAAAAACAGATTTGTAGGAAGAAGAATTAGTGTTAAAATATTTTTGTATATTTTATAGGAAATAAACTTGGAAAAGGCATACGCGTGAAAACGTGTGTGTTTGAGCTTCAAACCTACTCTCTATTCTTTAACATGCTATAAAGCTATAAAATAAATCCTAAGGACCTCTGAAGCAATCTTTGAGCCATCCAATGCCTTGCAATTGCCTTTCTTCTATGATCCTTCCTTGATGTGCAATTTGCCTTCATTGCTATGTGGAACTTAGAAGTTTTTGCAAAAGCGAAGCGAATGAGCTCTAAACATGGTACAAAACCTGAAATTCATCTAGATCAAAACATAGTACCAAATAGCACTTATTTGGTTTGTTATCATCAAAACACAAAACAATGGAGAGTGTAACCTCTTGGGCCAACAGGTATGGTTTTGTATCCCTCTTTGGTAGAGATGGATTGTGGTGCCTAGGTGGCGGTTGTATTTGGTTGAGAGAGGAGTTAGGTACTCCCGGTTGTATTTGCCCCAAAATCCTCGTTGGAGTTTCCCTGTGTGGGAGTCCTGTGTGGACTACTGGATTGGAAATCCTTCTCGGTGAAGGCGGGGATGTAGAGCTGGGTGCTCGAACCTCGAAACACATCTTACTGTTTGCGTTTGATCGATTGACTCTCTCTCTATTTACTATGTGCATCGATTCATATTGCTATATCATATACTTGCTTGTGTGTTGTTGCAATTAGTTTTAAATTTCGCATTTAGTTCATTAGATTAGCATTATCACCTATTCACCCCCCTCTAGGTGATTTCAATTGGTATTAGAGCCTACGCTCCTGATATTAGGTTTAACCACCTAGGAGTGTGATCTTGGTTGCTAATCTACATTTGCATTTTCATTTACACACATTTAGTTTGCACTCATGGATAGCCCTCCATGTTTGATATCTCTAAAATTGACACATGGAAGATATTGATGAGTTGGCATTTAAAAGCCCTAGGATATAATGTTACAAAGCCATTACAAGGAATCCGACCCTAATGATAGCAAGCATATAGAGGCTAATGCAATAGCCCTAAAGGCACTTAGAGCATCTCTTCATAAAAAACATTTACATGTGTTTGCTCACTATGATTCGGCTTTTGCAGTATGGAGCATTTTGACTTCTCTCGAGCTACCAAAGATTATCAATAAGAAGAAGAGATCTAGGAGAGACGAGTCCGACGAACATTGCTTTATGGTCCAAGGGAATGACTCCCTTGAGGTACAATCAGACACTCAACTAGATGCTAGTTCTAGTTCATATTGCAATGATTGTTTAGAGGCTCAAGCCTTAAATTATGAACTTGCTATAAGATGTGAAAAATTGCTTGAAAAATATAAACTTTTGAAAAAGGATAGTCATGTTTTAAAAGAAAGAAAATAAGAATTGTGTTCAAAACTAGATTTAGTTTGCAAGAAAAGGAAGAGATTTCAAGTGAACGTGACTCACTTAAATCCCAACTAGATATTGCCCTAAAAGAGAATGAATTTTGAAAAGTAAAAATGATTGTGATGATGTGTTGAAAAACAATGAGGTTTTATCTTCAAAATTAGATTTTATTTTAAAAGATAACCATTCTTTGAAAAATGAAATTGATTTTATTTCAAAAAATTAGATTTAGTTTTAAATAAAAATAAATCTTTAAAAAATGATATAGATTCACATGTTTGCCATGCTAGTGTAGCTTCACCTAGCTCACCTATTGCATGTTCCACTTCTTCTATAATTGAAAATGATATAAATTTATTAAAGAAGAATATGGATTGTTTGGGCTCCACTTTGAGCCATTGTGCCATGAACCATACACGCTTGGAATCTTTGTTTCGAAAGAAACAAGTTCCATCTATGCATGCACACCATCCACGGCATACACATGCTCCTCACGGACACACCCATCACACTATGTATGCTCATGTGTACACTTGTACACATTGTGGACGTAAGGGCCACCTTGCTAAATTTTGCTATGATAAGATACATGATGAAAATTTAGCAACTAAATTTGTTTGGGTTAGGAAAGGTGCTAACCCCCATGGACCCAAAAGAGTGTGGGTACCAAAGACCACCCCTATTATATTTGATGTAGGTGTGGGCTCTCGCATGACGTGAGAGTGATGGTGCCTTGAAGTGGATGCGTTCCGTGCTTAAAGAGAACTATTTGGATGCATCACTTTCAAGGGGAGTTTGGTGGAGAGGACTGATTGGTCGCTAATGTTGCATATTTAATATCATATGTCCATACTTATTATAGAATAAAAGCCTGCATTGCCCTAATTAATTGTTTGATTTATTTGCAGGACCAATCTTTAAGGAGATGAAGAGAAATGAGCCCAAAGCCCACCAAAATTTTGAATTAAATCAGAGTTAATTCGCACTCAGTAAATCAGGGCAAAATCAAGAGGTTGAAAACCGATTGAGAAGAATCCTCTCAGAATCGATGGTTAAAGCCAAGAATCCAAGGCCATTTTGTCAGAATCCGGGAATCAAACGAAGACACCAACTCTAGATAAAGTCAGAAGGATAAACCAGTGTGACCCACCAACAGGGTGTGGCCACCTGGCCACACCCTGGCCGCGGAAACGCGGCAAAAAGTCGTGTTTCCGCGGCATTGTTGGGGAGTTAGGGGGAGCGTTTGCTCCCCGACCTCCCTGGGATCCTATAGATTGGGTTTTTGCCTATAAAAAGGCAGTATTTGCACGCAAAATGGGATGCCAATGCAGAGATAGGATTTAGCTTAGTTTTCATTTGTAGTTTAGATTTTTCCTTTTCTTTATTATGTAATTGTAATGTGTATGTAAGCTTAGGATTAGATGATGATTCATGTAAGTAAGAGAGAGAGGCATATGTTGAGAGTGACACCGATGTACCCTCCTCTTTCTTCCATCGTTTCAAGCAATAAAAGGTATAATTTTTATGTTCTTCTTTACTTTCATTTTCTATTGTTTTCGTCTTCCTCTTCTACTTTACCTCGTTTGTTTTTGTTGAGTTTACAAGTGAATTCCAAAGCACAAGTATAACGATGTTATGTGAGTGCCAAAGATAGTTCATGAAGACGTTCTCCTCCTCAAGACGTATCACTTCATGCTTGTGCGAGACTTGATGATATAATGCGAAAGGGGACTGAGCTCGGACTTATGATCTATGCTTTGAACGCCTCCTAAACAAAGGTAAAACATGCAGGTTTCCAGGTAAGTCATCACTCAAATTAGGTAAGTATTCTTCACTCTTCTTTCTTTCTTTTCTTTTATTTCTTTAGTATAGATCACCACCTCTTCCAAATCGTTTTCACTCTTTTTCCAATTCATTTGTATATAGTCATTCTCGGTTTTCTCCACCTTCTTCATCTCTCATTTTCTTTCTAACTTTAACATAATTCTTTTTTCCATTTTCTTAACTTAAAAACAAAGAAGAACTCTCGTTTGGTTTTCATAATGATTTCAATACAAGAACGTAAACGCTTCTATCGCAAAACCCTCCTTGTGGATCACGGCCCGCATAGCAACTTGCTATCGCGGAAGAATTGAGCACTTGCACATCCTAATCTTAAGTTCTACAATTCCGTATTTTTTGTGCAGGTTTAGCCTCAATCAAATTTTGGCGCAGTTGCCAGGGAGGGTGTACGTTGTTTTTATTGAAATCTGATTTTTTCTTGAAAATTTTTTTAGAACTAAAACGAAGTTTCTTCTCTGTTGCAGGTTAAAGGGCAAGCAAAGCAGGAAATTAAAGTTGCAGTAACATATAAGTGGCCTTGGGCCTCTGCTCTAGAAAGCAGAGACCAAGTGCCCTCTGCTTTGTCGCGGATCCGCGGCCAACGCCGCGAAAACGCGGCAAAAAGGAGTGGACTACTAACGTTCTTTTTGCAGGGCTGCTTGCTTTGCAAATTGTAGTTTCCTACAACTTTACTTTTTCTTATATGCCATCACATAAGCCTGCTAATAATCAACAGTAAAACATTTGTTGAAAAGATAAAAAATTGATTAGACGTTTGCATTTTAGGCACATGTCTTTTCAATTCATTTATTTTTACTGTTGAAGAGTGCTGGAGCAAGGTACGTTCGCATTGCATGTAGAATAGGACTCATCTCTTGGTTGATTTTTATCGCTTTGAGTGAATCTTATTTACGTATCCTGTACACTTGCACAAACTGATCTTAAGGGCACCACCCATTAACATGATAAGGTGGAGATTTAATCACCCTTCCTTCGCCCAAAAATCAGATTCCAAGCATTCACTAACCAAGCCTAACTTAAAATGAGTAGACGTTGGCCCTAGGGACATCTCGGACTCAATTAGGAGATTATCCTAAGGGGAAAGGTGTTAGAATTTGACTCTTGTCAAATCAGTGTCTAGGAAAGGGATTAAGGGCCGAAAGCCCGAAGGTTGGTGGTTATTTAATTAAGGAACGTCTTTGACGGAAAAACTCCCACCACCTTGCCCTGACCTGGCTGATTAGCTTGTGGTCAAAGTCTACATTGGACCTCCCGTGGACAGTCTAACCAGTTAGGAGTCGTCTAGGTCATAGGTCTACCCTAACTTAGGTTAGAATTTTTTCTTTTACTTTGTTTGTTTATTTATTTTTTTTCTTTCTTTTGTTTGTATTCCATTGTGTGATATGGCTTATAATAACAATTTTTTCAACTTCAATAATAATCCATATTATACATCAAACTCTTTTTGGATATTATCAACCCGGCATATCATGACTTTAACCAACCTAGTGTGCCGGATTGGTCTTATCCGAATCAATATAACCCATGTCCCCCATCGTATGACTATAATTTCCATAACGATTTCAACTCTTCACAGAGTCAGTGGGGATTCACCTACCCCGAGCATAATTTTCAACCAACTTTCCCCCTCATCCACCTAGTCCACAATATCCCCAAGAGTCATACTCAGTTCCACCAGTCCAAAATGGAAAACCATCAATTTTGGAAAGGAGTATGCGTGAGTCCAAACAACAATCACAAAATCTTATGGACTCATAATTTCACTACCACTTCCAAGACAATACTTCATCTTTTCATCAAAACAATGAATCCATCAATTATGAAAAGATGCTTGAAGCCATGACTCATGCTCAAAATGCTAGAAATCGTGACATAGATATGATGGTCGAATCTCTACGTTCTCACCGTTTGACCAGTTCTGATGTCACTAGCCATTCTGTTAGAGCCGAAGAGTCATGTAGTTTTGGAAATCAAGATTCCATTTCAGAACAACCATTTGAACTTGCTCAAACTCCAAATGAAATTGATAGTTTGGCAAGTTATCCCTTACCTGAAATAGAACTTGAAAATGAATATGATCATGAACTAGAACTTAGTGATTCAATTTTACTTCCTGATTCAATAATGACTCTGGTATCGACACCTGATTTCAATCTTTTTCCCGAGTCAACATTGGATCCTGTGCCTATTCATCGTGAAATTGAATCACCATCTTTGATGATCATATTGAACTTGACCAATTTTATAATCTTGAAAATCCCATTGATAAAATTGGCAAGTTCTCATTTTTTTGATATTGAACTCAATGAGATATGTGACCTAGATTCCCAAATCTGTGATCCAATTCAACTTTCTGAATCAATATTGACTCCTGTTTTATTACCAAACTTGAGTAATATTTTCGAGTCAGTTTGATTCCCCCACCTATCATTCATGAACTTGAATCACAAACATTAAGTCACATTCCATTGTTGGAAAATAATTGTGGACTTGAGTTTCAATTTCTTGACTTGGACCCAATTCCTAAACTTATTTCGACTCCTGAACCTTTACTTAACTTAAGTCACCTTCCTGAGTCGGAATTAGTTCCTATACTTCCTGAGTCCAAGTCAATCATTCTATCATTTCATACTCCATTCTGGGACATGGTGGTTGACAAATTTGACTCTGAAATCAGTTACGGAATTTGGAAATTAGATGGGGTCAAATACTTAATAAAAATCCTTTATGGACACATCTTTTTAGTGGGTTATATTAGAGTAATTTCTGGTGGGGTTCCTCCGAGCCCCAAGAAAAGTTGATTGGGCCGCATTTCGTGGACCAATCAGACCACCACCGGAACCGCCACCTTAAGGTAACACTTTCCTTCCCTTTCTTTTTTTTCATGCATCTATGCATTAATTCATACATTGAGGACAATGCATGAGATAGGTGTGGGGGAGGGTCTAACATAACTTAGGTTTTCTTTTATAAAAACTTTTTGAAAATAGAAATAATATTTTGACATATTTTTTGTAAGAAATTAAGTTAATTTTAAGGAATAGGAAAATCTAAATTCGAATTTCTTATACTTGGTCAAAATATGATTATTTGTTTGATTTTTAGGGTTAGGAAGAAAATTTGTCAAAGTAATTTAGTCTTGATCTTTACCTTGATGAAATATGCACACTTCATACACTTACACACTTAGGGTTCAAAACAAAGATTCTTATGCCTTATAAAAAAAATCATAAATAAACAAATCAAATTATTGATTAGCTAGGTGCTTTGGCCTAAGCAAGCCTTAGTATTTATGCGAAAGATAATTAGATAAGTTTGAAAAAAAAAAAGATAAACAAATCTAATTATTGATTAGCTAGGTGCTTTGGCCTAAGCAAGCCTTAGTATTTATGCGAAAGATGATTAGATAAGTTTAAGAAAAAAATATAAAATCCTCTGATTAAGCTGGGTATTTGTGCCTAATAAAGTATAAGTATTCACGCCTAAAAGTGGTTCATATAATAAAATCCTTAGTTTTGTGGCCTTGTTTTCTCGAGTCCTTAAGTCCTTGGGGTGTCTTCTCACCCGGTGCCCTAAGACCGTTTGGTTTGGGAGTCATCGATTAAAGGCTCGTTACATGGGCAGATTAGAAAGCCTAATAGAACTAAGGAATAATACCACCAACAAATATATATGTTTAAATAAATAAGGCATAAGAGTTAGAGTTAATGAACCCTTAATCAAAATTTTCACGATCACAAGGTGCATATGACTTAGGGTAAAGTAATAGACTAGATGAGAAGTACAGTATGACTCCTTTGATTGATAACAAATTTTTGAATAGAGACTAAGTTTAGGAATGAAAATTCAATTTTCCTATAACTTATAGATTGCTTAGATCTTACAATTATATTTCAAATATTTTTCTCTTTCAAAATGCTTTTCGAAAATACTAACACTTTATTTCCCTTTCTTTATGGATTTTGTGGGTGTAATCCGCTGAAAACCCTCACGAGACAAAACTCGTCCTCTAGGGGAAACCCAGAGGTTTAACGGCTTGTTGCACATGCTCAGTGCAATCGCGTGACCTGCGAAAGTGGTCTAATAATCCTTAATATAGTTTAGTTGTTTTGCTCGAGGACGAGCAAAAGATAGGTATGGGGGTGTGATTGGTCGCTAATGTTGCATATTTAATATCATATGTCCATACTTATTATAGAATAAAAGCCTGCATTATCCTAATTAATTGTTTGATTTATTTGCAGGCCCAATCTTTAAGGAGATGAAGAGAAATGAGCCCAAAGCCCACCAAAATTCTGAATTAAATCAGAGTTAATTCGTACTCAGTAAATCAGGGCAAAATCAAGAGGTTGAAAACCAGTTGAGAAGAATCCTCTCAGAATCGATCGGTTAAAGCCAAGAATCCAAGGTCATTTCGTCAGAATCTGGGAATCAAACGAAGACACCAACTCCAGATAAAGTCAGAAGAATAAACCAGTGTGACCCACCAATAGGATGTGGCCACCTGGCCACACCCTGGCCGCGGAAACGCGGCAAAAAGTCGTGTTTCCGCGGCATTGTTGGGGAGTTAGGGGGAGCGTTTGCTCCCCCGACCTCCCGGGATCCTATAGATTGGGTTTTTGCCTATAAAAAGGCAGTATTTGCACGCAAAATGGGACGCCAATGCAGAGATAGGATTTAGCTTAGTTTTCATTTGTAGTTTAGGTTTTTTCTTTTCTTTATTATGTAATTGTAATGTGTATGTAAGCTTAGGATTAGATGATGATTCATGTAAGTAAGAGAGAGAGGCATATGTTGAGAGTGACACCGATGTACCCTCCTCCTTTCTTCCATCGTTTCAAGCAATAAAAGGTATAATTTTTATGTTCTTCTTTACTTTCATTTTCTATTGTTTTCGTCTTCCTCTTCTACTTTACCTCGTTTGTTTTTGTTGAGTTTACAAGTGAATTCCAAAGCACAAGTATAACGATGTTATGTGAGTGCCAAAGATAGTTCATGAAGACGTTCTCCTCCTCAAGACGTATCACTTCATGCTTGTGCGAGACTTGATGATATAATGCGAAAGGGGACTGAGCTCGGGCTTATGATCTATGCTTTGAACGCCTCCTAAACAAAGGTTGAACATGCAAGGTTTCCAGGTAAGTCATCACTCAAATTAGGTAAGTATTTCTTCACTCTTCTTTCTTTCTTTTCTTTTATTTCTTTAGTATAGATCACCACCTCTTCCAAATCGTTTTCACTCTTTTTTCCAATTCATTTGTATATAGTCATTCTCCGGTTTTCTCCACCTTCTTCATCTCTCATTTTCTTTCTAACTTTAACATAATTCTTTTTTCCATTTTCTTAACTTAAAAACAAAGAAGAACTCTCATTTGGTTTTCATAAAGATTTCAATACAAGAACGTAAACGCTTCTATCGCAAAACCCTCCTTGTGGATCACGACCCGCATAGCCACTTGCTATCGCAGAAGAATTGAGCACTTGCACATCCTAATCTTAAGTTCTAAAATTCCGTAATTTTTGTGCAGGTTTAGCCTCAATCAAATTTTGGCGCCGTTGCCGGGGAGGGTAACGTTGTTTTATTGAAATCTGATTTTTTCTTGAAAATTTTTTAGAACTAAAACGAACTTTCTTCTCTGTTGCAGGTTAAAGGGCAAGCAATGCAGGAAATTAAAGTTGCAGTAACATATAAGTGGCCTTGGGCCTCTGCTCTAGAAAGTAGAGACCAAGTGCCCTCTGCTTTACCGCGGATCCGCGGCCAACGCCGCGAAAACGCGGCAAAAAGGAGTGGACTACTAACGTTCTTTTTGCAGGGCTGCTTGCTTTGTAAATTGTAGTTTTTCTGCAACTTTACTTTTTCTTATATGCCATCACATAAGCCTGCTAATAATCAACAGTTAAACATTTGTTGAAAAGATAAAAAATTGATTAGACGTTTGCATTTTAGGCACGTGTCTTTTCAATTCATTTATTTTTACTGTTGAAGAGTGCTGGAGCAAGGTACGTTCGCATTGCATGTAGAATAGGACTCATCTCTTGGTTGATTTTTATCGCATTGAGTGAATCTTATTTACATATCCTGTACACTTGCACAAACTGATCTTAAGGGCACCACCCATTAACAAGATAAGGTGGGGATTTAATCACCCTTCCTTCGCCCAAAAATCAGATTCCAAGCACTCACTAACCCAAGCCTAACTTAAAATGAGTAGACGTTGGCCCTAGGGACATTTCGGACTCAATTAGGAGATTATCCTAAGGGGGAAAGGTGTTGGAATTTGACTCTTGTCAAATCAGTGTCTAGGAAAGGGATTAAGGGCCGAAAGCCCGAAGGTTGGTAGTTATTTAATTAAGGAACGTCTTTGACGGAAAACCTCCCACCAACCTTGCCCTGACCTGGCTGATTAGCTTGTGGTCAAAGTCTGCATTGGACCTCCCGTGGACAGTCTAACCAGTTAGGAGTCGTCTAGGTCATAGGTCTACCCTAACTTAGGTTAGAATTTTTTCTTTTTCTTTGTTTGTTTATTTGTTTGTTTTTCTTTCTTTTTGTTTGTATTCTATTGTGTGATATGGCCTATAATAACAATTTTTTCAACTTCAATAATAATCCATATTACACATCAAACTCTCTTTCGGATATTACCAACCCGGCATATCATGACTTTAACCAACCTAGTGTGCCGGATTGGTCTTATCCGAATCAATATAACCCATGTCCCCCATCGTATGACTATAATTTCCATAACGATTTCAACTCTTCACAGAGTCAGTGGGGATTCACATACCCCGAGCATAATTTTCAACCAACTTGTCCCCTCATCCACCTAGTCCACAATATCCCCAAGAGTCATACTCAGTTCCACCAGTCCAAAATGGAAAACCATCAATTTTGGAAAGGAGTATGCGTGAGTCCAAATAACAATCACAAAATCTTATGGACTCACAATTTCACTACCACTTCCAAGACAATACTTCATCTTTTCATCAAAATAATGAATCCATCAATTATGAAAAGATGCTTGAAGCCATGACTCATGCTCAAAATGCTATAAATCGTGACATAGATATGATGGTCGAATCTCTACGTTCTCACCGTTTGACCAGTTCTGATGTCACTAGCCATTCTGTTAGAGCTGAAGAGTCATGTAGTTTTGGAAATCAAGATTCCATTTCAGAACAACCATTTGAACTTGCCCAAACTCCAAATGAAATTGATAGTTTGGCAAGTTATCCTTTGCCTGAAATAGAACTTGAAAATGAATATGATCATGAACTAGAACTTAGTAATTCAATTTTACTTCCTAATTCAATAATGACTCTGGTATCTACACCTGATTTCAATCTTTTTCCCGAGTCAACATTAGATCCTGTGCCTATTCATCGTGAAATTGAATCACCCATCTTTGATGATCATATTGAACTTGACCAATTTTATAATCTTGAAAATCCCATTGATAAATTGACAAGTTCTCATTTTTTGATATTGAACTCAATGAGATTTGTGACCTAGATTCCCAAATCTGTGATCCAGTTCAACTTTCTGAATCATTATTGACTCCTGTTTTATTACCAAACTTGAGTAATATTTTCGAGTCAGTTTTGATTCCCCCACCTATCATTCATGAACTTGAATCACCAACATTAAGTCACATTCCATTGGTGGAAAATAATTGTGGACTTGAGTTTCAATTTCTTGACTTGGACCCAATTCCTGAACTTATTTCGACTCCTGAACCTTTACTTGACTTAAGTCACCTTCCCGAGTCGGAATTAGTTCCTATACTTCCTGAGTCCAAGTCAATCATTCTATCATTTCATACTCCATTCTGGGACAAGGTGGTTGACAATTTGACTCTGAAATCAGTTACGGAATTTGAAAATTAGATGGGGTCAAATACTTAATAAAAATCCTTTATGGACACATCTTTTTAGTGGGTTATATTAGAGTAATTTCTGGTGGGTTCCTCCGAGCCCCAAGAAAAGTTGATTGGGCCGCATTTCGTGGACCAATCAGACCACCACCGGAACCGCCACCTTAAGGTAACACTTTCCTTCCCTTTCTTCTTTTTCATGCATCTATACATTAATTCATACATTGAGGACAATGCATGAGATAGGTGTGGGGGAGGGTCTAACATAACTTAGGTTTCTTTTTTAAAAACTTTTTGAAAATAGAAATAATATTTTGACATATTTTTTGTAAGAAATTAAGTTAATTTTAAGTAATAGGAAAATCTAAATTCGGATTTTTTATACTTGGTCAAAATATGATTATTTGTTTGATTTTTAGGGTTAGGAAGAAAATTTGTCAAAGTAATTTAGTCTTGATCTTTACCTTGATGAAATATGCACACTTCATACACTTACACACTTAGGGTTCAAAAACAAAGATTCTTATGCCTTATAAAAAAATATAAATAAACAAATCTAATTATTGATTAGCTAGGTGCTTTGACCTAAGCAAGCCTTAGTATTTATGCGAAAGATAATTAGATAAGTTTGAAAAAAAAAAAGATGAACAAATCTAATTATTGATTAGCTAGGTGCTTTGGCCTAAGCAAGCCTTAGTATTTATGCGAAAGATGATTAGATAAGTTCAAGAAAAAAATATATAAAGTCCTCTGATTAAGCTAGGTATTTGTGCCTAATAAAGTATAAGTATTCACGCCTAAAATTGGTTCATGTAATAAAATCCTTAGTTTTGTGGCCTTGTTTGCTCGAGTCCATAAGTCCTTGGGGTGTCTTCTCACCCGGTGCCCTAAGACCGTTTGGTTTGGGAGTCATAAATTAAAGGCTCGTTACATGAGCAGATTAGAAAGCCTAATAGAACTAAGGAATAATACCACCAACAAAATATATATGTATAAATAAATAAGGCATAAGAGTTAGAGTTAATGAACCCTTAGTCAAAATTTTCACGATCACAAGGTGCATATGACTTAGGGTAAAGTAATAGAGTAGATGAGAAGTACAGTATGACTCCTTACTTTGATTGATAACAAACTTTTGAATAGAGAGTAAGTTTAGGAATGAAAAATTCAGTTTTCCTATAACTAATAGATTGCTTAGATCTTACAATTATATTTCAAATATTTTTCTCTTTCAAAATGCTTTTCGAAAATACTAACTCTTTATTTCCTTTCTTTATAGATTTTGTGGGTGTAATCCGCTGAAAACCCTCACGAGACAAAACTCGTCCTCTAGGGGAAACCTAGAGGTTTAACGGCTTGTTGCACATGCTCAGTGCAATCGCGTGACCTGCGAAAGTGGTCTAATAATCCTTAGTATAGTTTAATTGTTTTGCTCAAGGACGAGCAAAGGTAGGTATGGGGGTGTGATTGGTCGCTAATGTTGCATATTTAATATCATATGTCCATACTTATTATAGAATAAAAGCATGCATTGTCCTAATTAATTGTTTGATTTATTTGCAGGCCCAATCTTTAAGGAGATGAAGAGAAATGAGCCCAAAGCCCACCAAAATTTGAATTAAATCAGAGTTAATTCGCACTCAGTAAATCAGGGCAAAATCAAGAGGTTGAAAACCGGTTGAGAAGAATCCTCTCAGAATCGATCGGTTAAAGCCAAGAATCCAAGGCCATTTCGTCAGAATCCGGGAATCAAACGAAGACACCAACTCCAGATAAAGTCAGGAGGATAAACCAGTGTGACCCACCAACAGGGTGTGACCACCTGGCCACACCCTGGCCGCGAAAACGCGGCAAAAGCCGCATTTCCGCGGCATTGTTGGGGAGTTAGGGGGAGCGTTTGCTCCCCCGACCTCCCGGGATCCTATAGATTGGGTTTTTACATATAAAAAGGCAGTATTTGCACGCAAAATGGGACACAAATGCAGAGATAGGATTTAGCTTAGTTTTCATTTGTAGTTTAAGTTTTTCCTTTTCTTTATTATGTAATTGTAATGTGTATGTAAGCTTAGGATTAGATGATGATTCATGTAAGTAAGAGAGAGAGGCATATGTTGAGAATGACACCGATGTACCCTCCTCCTTTCTTTCAACGTTTCAAGCAATAAAAGGTATAATTTTTATGTTCTTCTTTACTTTCATTGTCTATTGTTTTCGTCTTCCTCTTCTACTTTACCTCGTTTGTTTTTGTTGAGTTTACAAGTGAATTCCAAAGCACAAGTATAACGATGTTATGTGAGTGCCAAAGATAGTTCATGAAGTCGTTTTCCTCCTCAAGACGTATCACTTCATGCTTGTGCGAGACTTGATGATATAATGCGAAAGGGGACTGAGCTCGGGCTTATGATCTATGCTTTGAACGCCTCCTAAACAAAGGTAGAACATGCAAGGTTTCCAGGTAAGTCATCACTCAAATTAGGTAAGTATTTCTTCACTCTTCTTTCTTTCTTTTCTTTTATTTCTTTAGTATAGATCACCACCTCTTCCAAATCGTTTTCACTCTTTTTTCAATTCATTTGTATATAGTCATTCTCCGGTTTTCTCCACCTTCTTCATCTCTCATTTTCTTTCTAACTTTAACATAATTCTTTTTTCCATTTTCTTAACTAAAAACAAAGAAGAACTCTCGTTTGGTTTTCATAAAGATTTCAATACAAGAACGTAAACGCATCTATCGTAAAACCCTCCTTGTGGATCACGACCCGCATAGCCACTTGCTATCGCGGAAGAATTGAGCACTTGCACATCCTAATCTTAAGTTCTAAAATTCCGTATTTTTGTGTTGGTTTAGCCTCAATCAAATTTTGCCAAAATTCGTCCGAAAAGAATTGGTTTTTGGCCTTTCCGTCTTGCTAGAACTATGAATATTGATTCTTGCGCATCGCCGGCATCTTGGTACATTTCGAAGGACGACTTCACTGGTACATGCAATGATGTCAAAGCATCCATTGCCGACCAGAGATCATCATCTACTTCAGTACTAGTGTCTGACGGCACTGAATCAGAAGCGAACACAGAAAAATAAGCCAAATTTAATTATTCATTAATATACCATCCGCCTACATCATCGGTGGTGTCATCAACACCAAGCTTATCAATGCTCGTTATAAGTGGATCTAGCTCCCACATGCACTCTTCTTTTTCATCTCGGTGTCGACTTCATTACCAGAGTCTGGCTTCTCTGGTTGTGGATTTCGTTTGTTTCCACAGAGTCCTGATACAGGAGAGAATCTGTGAAATAATTCTCGACTCCCTTGAACGAATGCTTTTCGGCAATCAACGTTCGCACCTTTCCACTCCCGTCGATGTATTTCATGACTTGGTGAAGAGTGGAGGGAACGATAGAATACGATGAATCCATGGTCGTCCCAGCAGCAAATTGTAGGAGGTGTCAGCATCGATCACGTAGCATGTCACCTCTGACTTTAAGTCCCCGATCTGGCATTTGAGCTTGATCTTCCCCATTGGACGGGTACCATTGGCATTGAACCCATAAATGGTCGTCTGGGTAGCGCTCAACCGTTGCGTAGGAATCCCTAAATGTTGCATGACCCGGCGAGGCATAATGCTCAATGCGGACCCGGGATCTACCTGAATGCGGCTTACTTCAGATGAACCAATATACCCTGTGAAGTATAAGGGTCGATCATGTTTCCCCTTAACCTGCATATCATCTGCCTGAAGGTGATGGAGGGAGCATTTTGGGAGGCATGGAGGCAATCCTCTACATCTTCCTCCTGTGGTCCAATCGGCACTTAGGTCATGAAAACCTCAGCATTAGCTAGGGCCTCTTGTAAAGCTTCTCTGGTTGACTTCGATAGCCTGAGGAGCTCACAAAGAGTAATTCGGGCCGGGATATTGGCCAGTTGAGTCAGGACGTCAAAGCGGTAAGGTGCTGTGGATCCTTCTGCGATGTCTTTTGAGAGAACTTTAGAAAATCGAAGCTCTTTCTGTCTCTCCACGGGTTATTTTGTGGAGGGCTTGGCTGACTCTGTAGCGGGTTTTGGAGGAGTTGCCACCATTTCGTCATACTTTTTCAGATATGACTGACCCGAACGGGTTTCCGCCATAAGTTGGTTGGGTTCTATGGCCAGAGCTATCGTTTCCTCTTCTGAATCAGTCAGTGAGGGAACATCAGTTTCCGCTTCCCGAGAAGAAGCACATACCACATTACAGGATGAAGCTTTAGCTTTGCCTTTGGACTTTCTGCTGGTCACAGTGGTCCATTGCTGGCCGTCCACAAGGTCGGGATGAACCCACATAACTTCTCCCCGAGGTTTAGGAACAGGTACAAGGCCCTTCTCTTGCTGCTGGTGAGGGTCTATATTGACCATTCTTAGCTCCCTTCTTGGGACAGGGACTACTCCAGAGGGTGTTGGAGGTTATCTTCCAAACTGGAGAAATGATATCATATTGGCTGTCACTTTCTTCTACTCTGGACAGAGTTTTAATACCTCTGCGTCAATCAGAGCCTGAAGGATGTCTTTGAAGACATAACAGCTCTTGGTGGGGTGTCCCAACATCCTGTGATACAAGCAGTAGTTGGGACTATCGGTTTTACCGACTTCTTCAGGGCGTCTAGCTTCAGGAAGTTTTAATTTGTTACTCTTGTTAGGTAACTTGAAGAGCGAGTCAACATGCTCGTCCTTGAAGGAATACTGCTTGCTGGCGCGCGGTTGACTTGAAGAGCCACTTCCCTTGACTGGTTGAGGTTTGACGGGGGATTTGGTCTCTGTCGCCAAGTTATCCTTCCTTTTCGCTTAGAGGGATGTGTCTGGCGCACGCCTTGTCGACCTCTCAGGTCTGGGTTTGTTTTCTTCTGCCCTAACTCGGGCGACAATTTCTTCATCCTGTTCACCTTGTTGGATCAATTGTTTTCAGGTGCGGCTTTCGACAACTCCTATTTGGGCGAGGAGCGAAGTTTGTAGATTGTGGCGGCATGTTTCCACCATGGTGACCTGGGTCATACCGCTTGGACATCGGAGTGCTACATTCTGAAATCTTTCTACAAATGATTTGACGGACTCTCCCTTTCGCTGCTTGGTGGCCAAAAGAGTAGGCATGGTGACCTCTGAGTCGTCTTCAAAGAAGCGCGTTAGGAAGAGCTTCTCCAAATCGCCTCAATTCTTAATGGAGCCTTCTGGGAACTTTATGAACCATTCAAAGGCAAGCCCTTTTAGGGTGCCGATGAACAAACGTGCCGGGATGGCACCGTTATCTACCACATTCCCTGTTTGAGACTTAAAGTAGTAGATATGTTGGTTCGGTGACCCTTTACCATCAAATGCTTGGAGGGTCAGAGCCTTGAACTTGGGAGGGTATGGAACAAGGTCCCACTCGGTCGGATATGGCCGAACCACTCTTGCTTCTTACAGGCCTTTTCGGTTGGTAAGGGCCTCAAGACGTTGCTCCAATTGATTCATTCTTCTAGAATGAACCTTTCCCTGGTCTCGGCCGTCCTTTTCCTGCGACGAGGATTTAGACGAACCAGAAGTAGGCTGCTCTTTCTCCTCTATATGTACAGAAGATGAGCTTTCTCCCTCTTTTCGTTTGCCTTTAGACTTTTTAGAGGAAGCTTTGTCGGTTGATTCCTCTTGTCTTCAAGCAACTGTGCCAGCATCTGCTTGAGGGAATCGATAGATTCTTATTGAGCACGAATCATCTCGAATTGTTCCTTCTGGACCTGGGCTTGCTGCTCCAAGCGCCTAGCTGTTTCCTCAGGAGTGCTTATCATATATATAAAGGCCTCCTTCTCTATAGAAGAGTTTGAAGCCTGTGACTCTGCAATAGCGGAATGCGAGTCATTTACCTCAACGCCCCAAGCCAGGGCATTGTAGTCAGTCGGGGGGATTGTCCCAGTCCGGGTGCGAGTGTGTCGGTACACTCCTTCCGGTTCTGTGTCAGACTTATCATCAGAGCTGACCGTAGGTTGCTTTCCCCTACTCCTACTCGTCATGTTTGCAGTGAGCTCAGGGTATTCAGCGTCAGAGAAAATCCTCCTCCTGAACTACAACGGCACTCAGAGAGCATTGTGATAGGCCGTTCGCAGCAACATGACGAAGTGATTCGATTAGCACTTATCTTCCTTGTCAAATAATCCCTTAGATCCGTGGGAGGGGGATCGAAGAGATTAGCCTCGCAATGTTGAAGATGGGAGGCATCTTTGCTTCGCGCAGCTGGGTCGCAAGGTTCAGAGACACGAGACTCATGAACGCAGTTCTTGCGTCGTGGCTTCGAAACGCGAGTCTGGCGTCTCTGCTCATAAGAGACGCAGCTCTCGTGTTGCTGATTATTGCGTCTGGACAGAGACGCTTGAGAAACGCAAGGCTGCTGGGCCCCGTGCCAAGAGGTGCGTGCCTCTTGTCTTTGACAAGGTGCACGAGCTTCACGTTGGCGTTTGGGGAGTGGTGCTTCAGAAGCACCAGCCTGGTGAACCTCACGTTTGGGCTGCCAAACGCAGACTTCACGTGTCGGATATGGTACAGAAGAGACGCTGGTCTGAACTTCGCGTCCTATCTCTGTTGGACAATCAGTTGTTCCAACTTGTAGTTGACGCGCACACCTTCTCTATCGCCGTTCAGCGTTCCGGTTACGTCGTGAGGCTTGAAGGGAACCCCCGGCGACCTGATGCTGAGGAAGAGGATGGACTGGCTGGACATCAGGAAGGTTGACCGTGCGGGTCTCCTGAGAGACATTGACGCGAGCGTTATACATGATGTGATTAGCCACGGCATCCTTCACAGCAGTCGCGTCTGAGAGGATCTCAGAGCGGACTTCGGGGCAAATCCCCGTAGAGACCCTGCGGTAGGCCCGGGCCTTCGGGCTCTTAGAGCCGGAAGAGAGGAACTCTTCATACTTCACTTGGTCAAATTCCACGACGAGTGATTCGACCGTTTTTCCCATGTAGATGACGTCACCTTGCGCCACCACTTGCTCGTCAGTAGAGAAAGTAGTCCCCAGCGAAGTCGCCATCTCTTGTTTGACGGGAGAAGGTTCCTTGTAAAATCTCCTTGAACCAGATGAAAGATTACAATGGATTTACACTCTGATACAAGAGAGGGAAGATGTTGAGACTTGAATCTCCCCTTTGTTTAATGCTGGGTTCTTTAGGTGGCGGTGAAAAGTGAATCTTATTTTCTGTTGACCGGGTAAACGTCAAGAACTCTTGGGGATCTTCTCTTTGGATGGTCGATGGAGTGACACAGCTCTGGTTGACCAGGAATCTCAAAGAGATTAGAAGCGCAGATTAACTTGTACGCAGCAAGTTGTATGAAGAGTTAGACTCTCTTTCTTTTTGGTGGAAGTCTCGGAGTTTTTATTGCTCATGAGCCAAGTTCCTTTTCCAAAAGTCTTTAATCAACCGACTGACCGACCCCTTCTCAATAGCAAGTGGGGTTATTTATAGAGGTATCAGAGGCGAACGTGCCCCCTAAAAATACTCCATAATGGGGGGTTAACTTCCTCATTATGTGGGCAGTGATTGACCCCATAACAAGGGCAGTTATAACTGAGACGCGGGTTTCGACCCTCCGCCTTGGTGCTGCAGTGATACTGAGACGCGGGTTTCGACCCTCGCGTCTTGGTGCTGCAGTGATGTTGAGACTAGCCCTGCGTCTGGAGTTTGGGACTCTGCTTTTTGATGACTTGTCTTTTAGTGATTTTTAGACAGCCTATAGAGTCAAAAAAGGTCGAGGTGAAATATGGATTCATACTATTAAGGAAAAAAATTATGACGATCCATTTCATACAACAACAAGAACAAACAAAGGCAAACAAACTAATAAAGAAAAAAAATCTAGCTTATGTTTGGGTAGACCTTAGACCTAGATGACTCCTAACTGGTTGACTGTCGAAGAAAGGTATATTGTAGCAACCTGACCACAGATAATCGGCCAGGTAGAGGCAAAACACAATGGAGGTTTCCGTATAGAGCACCGTGCTTTAATTACACCAAACCACTAATTTTCGAGAATCTTGCCTCTTAATCCCAACCTTAGACATCGATTTGATCAGAGTCACACTCTAACAATTTCCTCCCGAGATCAATCTCCTATTGAGCCCGAGATGTACCTAGGGCCAATGTCTACTCAGTGTTAGTTAGGCTTGATTAGTTAATGATGAGATGATTTTTGGGCTAAGAAAGGGTAATGACTTCCCACCTTATCTTGTTTATATGTTGAGCTCTTAATTGTTTTAGTGCAAATATATAGCAAAAAGTAACACTCAAGCAATATATCATACAAGTGTGTTTCCTATACTACATGCAATGCACACATACCTTGACTTAATCACTCTTCAACAGTAATAAAAAGCTAAATGAATTAAACAAATTCCTAAGTGCAAGTCTAATCATTTTTTTAGTCAATTACAAACAAATGTTACTGTTGAGTTAATACAGTGTGTAGAGTTTAATAAAAGAGAAAACTAACAGAAGCAGAATACATATTTTGCAATTCAAGCAGCCCAGAAAAAATTGGGTAAGTAGTACTGTATGGCCGCGCAAACGCGTATTTTGTTTTGTTTTCATGGCTACATAGTACTCCCTTATGCTCTGCTTTCTTGAGCAGAGGTACAAGACTGTAATGGTTCTTCTGCAGCTGATAATTTTCTGATATTTTTCACTGTACACAAAAATAGAGAAGAAAAACCTTAATCGTTAAGTAAATTTAAAAGATTTTTGGTCCCTCCCTGACAACAGCGCCAAAATTTTGATCAAGATTGAACCTGCACAAAAAAATAATGTTAAAAATAGTGCTAAGGTTTCTCAATACTACCGCTATAGCAAGTGGCTATGCGGATCATGATCCACAAGGAGGGACTGTGGTAAGTAATCTTTCTTAGTTTACTAATACCAGTTAAAATATTTCTTCTTAGTCTTCTAAAAGAAAAGAAAAGTATTAAGTTAGAAGAGGAGAAAATAAAAGAAGAGATGGTGATGTTGTTGTTTTAGTTGAAAGAATAACTATGTTAAAAAGAAAGAATTAAAGGAATAAGAAAGAGAAAGTGTTGGTCTTAAATGTGATTCTAAACTAAGAAATTAAAAAAATGAAAAACTAAAGAATACTTATCGCGTTTACCTGATTACTTGCCTGAATCTTCGATGAAGATTTTACCTTGATTCGAAGGCGATCAGCGCATAATCCATAAGATCGGAATAAGTCCTCGTCCACGTTATATCATGAGGACTTCAGAGAAAAAGTATGAAATGATACAGATTTAAAAGGAGAAATCTATCGTCATGAGCTATTGGTGGTGCTCGCAAAACAAGGCGATTTTGATGCTATAAGATTCACTTGCATGGTAATCAAAACCAAAAGAAATAAGAAGAATAAAAGGTAAACTTTGGTTAAATTAAAAAAACGATGAAAGAGAAGAAGTTTTACATGGTATCACTCTCAGTATAATTCTTTCTCTCCTTCTCTCATGAATCTCTTCTTTAATCTAAGTTACAAAGAAATAGAAAATACATAAATAAAAAAAAAAACCTAAGTCAAACAAGAACGAAAAAGCCTAATTCTAACTCTGTGCTAGCGTGGTGCCCGTTTGCCTTATGAGATTGCAGTATTTATAGGAGAAAATAGAGAGAGGAGCATGTGGAAAGATAACACCAAAGAAGTTGGCTCAACAAACCCTATCTGGCCGTTGAGCCAGATTCTAGATCGCGTAGATGCCCTCATTTAGATACTTCTTATTTTCTGATAAGATATCTTTTTTGAGCTTTGGATTTAATGTATCTTCATTGATTCTTCAGCTAACTGAACAAATCCTCAAAAAACTGATTTATCTGAACTAAATCTGGGATTATCCTCTCATTTTTCATTAAATTGCACCTACACAAATCAGAAAATAAGATAAATTAATTATCAAGATTTATTACATAATAAATGTGGAAATATAGTAATAAATAATGCAATATACGTGTACAATCAATGAGAATATAATTAAGTGGTGACTAGTAACGTGCATGAATAACTTTGAATCTTGATTAAAGTATTGTTAAGAATATAAGTTGGCAGTTAGTTTAACTACATTAACCCTAATCAAGTGGTGATGATTATAAACCGGCATTACTGTAATTTAGTTTACAGCTTGATATACCTATTCGTGTGTATGTGTGATGATTGTTTATAATTATAATGTATATCGAACTTGTGTAATTGATGCAATTATATAATGAACCTAATTAGAAGTTAGGGTATGGATATTAAATTAGAACAGAATATCAGTTATGATAATTATAAACTTATTAATAATCAAGTGATTAGGAATTGATACTTTACCTAATAAAATGAATTTCCTGTCATATATAAACTTGAAAATACATGAATACGATAGGCTATTTGTAACTTTTCAGGGTCCTAAATTAATAGTTCATCCACCAATGGCTAGGAATTAATTTTACCTTCATTAGTGGATGCGGGTCGGGGTGTTTTCAAATTGTATCGGGGTTAGGCTAGTTCTTTGAAACCATAAAGCAATAATTAGAACAATAGTAGCATCAACCCACTCCTCATCCACCTGCGCACGCTCGCCAGCCCTAACACTGTCGGCCTGGCGCCCGGCGCCACCGCCGGTCTGAGCCTATGCACCAGCCTCACTTGGGCATGACCTCTTTGTCACCACACCTTCCCGCCTGTGTCTCCTGCTGTCGCCAACCAGCAAAGAGGGAGAGGAGAGTGTGACGAAGAGAGAGGGAGAGAGAGGAGAGAGGTCATGTTACCCTTTCTGGCCTCCGTCGACCAACAAAGAGAGAAAGAGAGAGTGCAGGAATGAGAGGAAGAAAATGCGGGCAGGAGAGAGAAAAGGTGGTGGGAAAAAATAGGAGATTATCTCTCATCTCCTCTTTAATAATTTTACAACGCATTCTCTCTTGCCACCTACCTTAAATTTCCACGTCCTCGAGTATTTTCATCACCTCATCGTAAATCAACTGCTATATCTTCCTCTTATATATTTAAAAAAAAAGTATACATGTATTTATACATGTACACCAAGTGTGTGGTATATATTCCTTCATTTTCATAACCACACACCTATATACAATCAGATCTAGGTCCTTCGTGTCGAAAATCGAACATCAAACCTGGCTCAAATATGATATCAAGAAAACCCAGTTACCCTTAATTTGGTCGGAAAAACCTGGTTGTTTATCGATCATTTATGTTTAACCTGGCTCTGCTACCAAGAAAATCCCGTCACGCTCTGCTTCCGAAAATATATTGGAGCAGAGATGCGATGAGAGTCGGCGACATATATACACGAGAAAAATACCCCACGTATACACGCTAAGCCTAATGTGACATGGACAAATTATATAAATCAACTATAATAACCACAATAACCACTGCAATATAACATATAAATCCTACACATGATAATATTATCTACGAATAAATCAATAGAATAAAAATAAAGTGCAAGCTATGAAGAATCAATAACATAAAACAACTACGATACAGTACCAAGAATAGATGATCTAGCAAAGAGAACTCTGGCTCCTCGTAATGTGTAAGCTCCTCCCCAAATACCTAATCAATACAATTTAACAATCATAGACCTGAATGGGCAAATTCATATAGTGTGTAAAATGAGAAAATAGTGCACGTGCATACCAGTGTGAACATATTATAATACCAATATATAATACATTGAAAAAGACAGAAGTTAAAATATAACATGGTCTAATAAAGTAACATTTAGCATGTTACTAGTATTATAATAACAGGAAGTGCGTAATCCAAAGAGTAATGGAATCCAACTACTATAAAATCATATGTCTGGTCAAGTATCTATCGTATCATGTATATATCAGATATCTATCATAGCAGGCAGGCATATTAAAAGGTAGTACACATTAAATATGACTTATCATGTCAGCCAGTTATTATTAATTTTGTCAGTAAACACCAATTACCATATGTAATAGACATATCACATATTACGCCTACTATAATGTAAATCGGGGTTTCATGTTATTGAAACTGATCAGTTGGAGACATTGTCTTTGTTTTAAGTGGGTCACGTATGTACCCGAGTTCATGGCCCAGACTCCTGGCGCTGAATCAGGCCCTACCGTTAGGTAGTCAGGTAACATTTATAATAAGTCAAGTAATATATATAACATGTATAACAGGAACAAGAACAGGACGGGATGCCGGACACCCTATTGGAACCCTACAGTGGAACCCCCTTCGGCTGTACAACTTATATCTTAGGTCCACCTAAAATACAGCATTGTCTGCTCCATTAATTTTTCAGTCCCACAGTAAGTTGTTTAATGATCATGTTATTTAAATTATCAAGATTTTTAAAGTATATGTTACCTAGATCACAGGGATAACTCGATGATAGACACGGTAACCAATTAGTCTCTAATTTTGCATAATTTTCATCACATTCTCATATTTATTTGATGTAAAATTCTGCTAATAAAGCTTTGCTTATTTAATCCTAGGTCCATGGTGTACAAATGAAGAAGAAGACCCTAAATCACCATTTAATGGGTGATTAAAGTGAAAACACCTAGAGGGGGAGTGAATAGGTGTATATGCTAATTTAACAATCTTTCTAAAACAAGTATGAATGAATGATGCAACGATCACTCAAAATAAGACTAAGAGCCGAATACCCGGTAAAGGGCTCGAACTCCTTCCTCGTGATTCCTCTAGATATGAGTTTGAGGTGCGTATTGCAATCTTGTTGTATGAGTAATGATCGACAATGTAACAAGAAATGAATTTGAAGCAATTATGAAATGCACACAAGATATATCACAAGGTATGAAAGAATAGCAATAACACAAGCAAGAAAGTAAGAGCAATAGAGAGTAAAGAGAAAATCAATCGCAAACACAAAGTATTTGTTTCGAGGTTCGAGCCACCGCTCTACTCCCCGCCTTCACCGCCGTGCAGAGTTTCCACTATCCACCGAGGACTTTACAAGGTCTACCGAAGACCGGAGTACCGAACTCCACTACTTACAAACCTCTACCGAAGAGGTATCTCAATAAGAACAAGAAGAAGGAACAAGTAGCCAAGTGATCACCAAAAGGATCACAAACTTCTTACAAACTTTCTCTTTACAACTTCCTTATAGAATGAGGATGAGAATTTTGGCTCTAGAAGTATAGTGAGAAAAACAAACTCAGTTGTAAATGAAACTTGCTTGAGAACACAACTGAAAAACAATAGCCAAGAATGCAAGAGAGAATTGAGAGTTTTGAAACTTTTTCTTTCTTTTGAAAACTTGTAAACTAGGGATTTTTCTTGGTGTTTTTGCAAGAGACCCATCTCCTCTATTTATAGGGAGAGGAAGGGATTAAAACACATTTTAATTAAGCTCATTTGATCCAAAATAATCCCAAAAACTCAAGGAAGTTCTGCCAAAAAACAATCCAAAAACAGATTTCAGAAAATCACCAAAGAGGAAAGAGCCGTTGGGGCTCTGGTAGGCTTTGCGGTCGACCGTCCCGGTCGGCTGTCAGCCCTGCTAGCATATAGCCGTTGGGCTCGGGTCGACTGGTCGGCCGCCCGACAAAAAACAGAGAGCAGAAACTTTTGGTCGGTCGACCGTTCGGCCGACCGACAAAAAACAGTGAGCAATCTGTTTTCTGCCGGTCGCCCGGTCGGTCGGCCGTCGGACGTGCACAAGCGTGCACGTCTTGACACAGGATCCGGTCGACCGGTGCGGTCGGCCGGTCCAGCCTGAAACAGAAAATAGAGAGGAATTTTTGGACTTTGAAAATTTTCAGAATAATTTTTGTAGGAAAATTTTACTAAGTATCATGCTGGAAAGATAGAAATACATGATATAAATAAGATATAAAATTTGTAAACATTGAATCATGTATAGAGACCAAGGCATGAACTTTAAACAAAA
Organism: Agave tequilana; assembly: GCA_038442645.1. Taxonomy (NCBI): domain Eukaryota; kingdom Viridiplantae; phylum Streptophyta; class Magnoliopsida; order Asparagales; family Asparagaceae; genus Agave; species Agave tequilana. Next base: position 49,392 of record JAVJIF010024712.1, on the reverse strand, counting down.
CATCAAAACTAAAAACTGTATTTTTAAAAAATGTGTGTGTGTCCTAGAGCCAATATTCTACAACCTCAAACTTTAACAAACTATTTCTTACATTAGTTCTAATTGACTACAAGGTCTTCAAGTGGGCTTCTCCATATGTGATCTTGCATACTTGAGCCCGAAATGAGGTGACTTGAGTCAAAAACACCTTCCTTTAGGGAAGAATGCTCCTAGAATCATTAGAACCCTGAAACACTCTAAAACAACAAACATGATTAGTACAAATAACTATATATGTTTTGTGATCATCAAAACACACTAAAACGGGTGATTGTAACCTTGGGCCAACAATCTCCCCCTTTTTGATGATGACAAAACATATAGTTATTTTAAACATGGGAAAGGAGCATGGAAGCTCCCCCTCAAATTATGCTATGTATAAAAGAATGACTATGTATAAAAATGAATGGCTATATATATAAAGCATAAAACACAATGCACAAAACAAAATCCAAAGTGCATAAAAACTTAAAAACTCTAAAGTTAAAATAAACTAAACTAATAAACTAAACTTTTTCTCCTCCTTTTTGTCATACATCAAAAAGGGTAAACAAAATAAGAAAATTTTCTTTCAAGAATCTATAATACAAACATTCAACTCACCACAAATAAATGAAAATCTAGCATAGTCTAGAGGTTTTGTAAAAATATCAGAAAGTTGAAAATCGGTAGAAACATAATCAATATCAATATCACCTTTCTCATAATGATCTCTAAGAAAGTGATATCTAATGTCAATGTGCTTGGTTTTACTATGTTGATTTGCATTTTTAGTCATATGAATAGTACTAGTATTATCATAAAATATTTAATATGATCAAAATGCAAATCATAGTCAAGGAGAGTATGTTTCATCCAAAGAACTTGTGCACAATAAGCTCCGGCTGCAACATACTCCGCCTCGGCGGTTGAAAGGGCTACCGAATTTTACTTTTTGGAAGACCAAGAAACAAGACAATTACCAAGGAATTGACATGTTCCACTTGTACTCTTCCTATCTACCCTACAACCCGCATAGTCGGCATCCGAAAAACTCTTCATTTCAAATAGTCCAGTTTTCGGATACCACAAACCCATTTCAATTGTGCCCTTAAGGTATCTAATAATGCGTTTTACCGCTACTAAATGAGACTCCTTAGGACATGATTGAAAACGAGCACAAAGACATACACAAAACATAATATCCGGCCTACTAGCCGTTAAATACAATAAACTACCAATCATGCTACGATAAAGCTTAATGTCTACACTTTTACCTTGTTCATCCTTGTCAAGCTTGGTGGTTGTTGCCATGGGAGTTTTACTAGTTCTAGCTCCTTCAAGTCCAAATCTCTTGATAAGTTCCTTTGTGTATTTGGCTTGATTAATGAAGATCCCATCCTTTCTTTGCTTGATTTGGAGACCAAGGAAATAGTTGAGCTCACCCATCATAGACATTTCGAATTCTTCCTTCATGCATGATTCAAAAACTTGGCAAAGGGTTTCATTAGTAGAACCAAAAATGATATCATCCACATAAATTTGCACAATAAGAATATCATTTTCAACATGTTTTGTAAACAAAATTGTATCAATTTTTCCTTTCTTAAAACCATTTAAAATTAGAAATGAAGAAAGCCTTTCATACCAAGCCCTAGGGGCTTGTTTTAAACCATAAAGAGCTTTGTCAAGTTTGAAAACAAAATCCGGATGTGTAGGATCAACAAACCCGGGGGGTTGTTCAACATACACCTCCTCTTCAATAAATCCATTTAAGAAAGCACTTTTCACATCCATTTAAAAAAGCTTAAAATCTTTATATGAAGCAAATGCAAGTGTCATCCGTATGGCTTCAAGCCGTGCTACGGGTGCAAAGGTTTCATCAAAATCGATACCTTGATTTGAGTGTAACCTTGGGCAACTAACCTAGCTTTATTCCTAACAACGTTACCCGACTCATCCAACTTGTTCTTAAAGATCCACTTAGTACCAATTGTTGGTCTATCGTGGGGCCTAGGAACAAGGTGCCAAACTTGGTTGCGCTCAAATTGATTGAGTTCCTCTTGCATAGCTAGCAACCAATATGAGTCAACCTCGGCTTCGAGGACGCTTTTGGGTTGAACATGAGAAATAAAAGCATAGTGTCCACAAAAACATGAAGTTGAGAATGAGTAGTTACCCCTTGAGATACTTCACCTAAAACAAGGTCCTTGGGATGATGTGGGTTGTATCTCCAATCCTTTGGAAGTTGTTGAGTAGGCTCCACTTCAATTCTTTGAATTTCATTTCCTTGAGCCTCTTGATCCATAGTTGCACTTCCTTCATCATCCTTTGGCATGCCTTCAAGAGTAGGTGAGTCCTTCAAAGTGACTTTCTCCATGTCTTCATGCAAAGAATCTATTTCTACAACATTCTTAACAAACACATTAGATTCCTCAAATTTTACATGTATAGACTCTTCAATAGTTAAGGATGACTTATTGAAAACTCTATAAGCTTTACTAGTATTTGAGTAACCTACAAAGATTGCTTCATAAGACCTAGAATCAAATTTTCCCAAATTGTCTTTTGTATTTAAAACAAAACATTTGCATCCAAAAACTTTAAAGTATGAAACATTTGGCTTTCTAGAAAAATAAATCTCAAAAGATGTTTTTGAAGTATTTTTGCATAAGAAAACACGATTTGATATTTAGCATGATGTATTAACGGCCTCGGCCCACAAATAATGTGGGAGACCGTATTCACTAATCATTGTCCTAGCCATCTCTTGTAATGTCAGATTTTTCCGTTCAACTACTCCATTTTGTTGTGGAGTTCTAGGACAAGATAGTTTATGTTTAATTCCATGTTCTTCACAAAAAGTGATAAAGGGTAGGTTAATGAATTCACCTCCTCTATCACTTCTTATTCTTAAAATTAAAGAATCTTTTTCCTTTTCAACTCTTTTCTTAAAGGCTTGAAAATGTGAAAAGGCTTGATTTTTGTGCTCTAAAAAGAAAACCCATGTAAAACGCGAAAAATCATCAACCAAAACAAATGCAAAACGATTCCCACTTAGACTTTTGGTTTGAGTATGATCAAACAAATCCATATGGATCAACTCCAATGGACGTGATGTCAAGATATCCTTAATTGACTTGAAAGAGGACTTGGTTTGTTTCCCAAGTTGGCACGCGTCACAAACGCGGTCCTTTTCAAAGTTCAAGCAAGGAATACCTTCACCATTTCCTTGTTGTCTAACCTAGATAGATGGTCAAAAGAAATGTGGCCTAATCTTCTATGCCATAACCAAGAGTCATCATCGAGGGCTTTCAAACAAGTAATATTGCAAGACATATTAGACAAGTCAATCATGTACATATTGCTTTCACGAAAATCCGAAAATATACATGTGTTAGATTGTCTATCAAAAACTCTACAAGCTATGTTATCAAAAACAACATCAAAACCTTTATCACAAAGTTGGGTAATACTCAAGAGATTATGCTTGAGTCTATCAACTAAAACAATATTTTCTATTAAAGGGGATGTACCAAGTTTAATATTACTAATACCGATGATTTTACCCTTGGCATCATCTCCGAAGGTGACGGTGCCACCTTCATGGTATCTTGATAGGGTTGCAAAGTTGTTGATATCCCAAGTCATGTGCCTTGAGCAACCACTATCAAGATACCACAATCTTTTACGTCGTTGCGCCTTGGAAAGTACCTACATCATTTAACAAATTTATTGACTTTGGTACCCAAATTTTCTTGGGTTCTTGAAAGTTAGTATTTCGAACCCAAACATTATGATGAGATGCATTAAGTCTATCATAAGCAAAACTTAACTAAGTGACCTTTACGACCACAATAAGAACATGAAAACACTTTACCATACATGAATGCATGATGTGTGTGTGAAGTGTGAGCATGTTTGGGGGGTTTGGCATGATGTAAAGGTTGTGAGGTATGAACATGAGCATGAGCATGAGCATGAGCATGAGATTGTTTCTTAGAGGCTTATTTCTTAGGAAACATAGCCTCAAGTCTATTCTTATCAAATTCACACTTTTTCAAAACTACTCCTAATGAGTCAATTTTCTCTTTAAGCACGGAAATCTCATTTTCATTAACTTGTGAAAACTTGCCTTTACAAGAAATCTTATATTTATCAAAATCTTTTTGTATAGAAACTAGTGTGGAAAGTAATTCATCTTTTTCTTTAGTAAGAGTAAAAACATGATGATTAAGAGACTCATTTTCCTTTTTCATATTTAAATACTTTTCTTAAGAACATCATAGTTATGTGAGAGTTCTACAAATGCTTCTCCTAATTCATCCATGGAAAGCTCATCATCAAGAGAAGTGGTAGGGGTTACCTTGCTTGTGCTTTCATTAGCCATGAAGCACATGTTGGCGGTGTCAACTTCCTCCTCGTATTCACTCTCGGAATCCCATGTAGCCTTCAATGCTTTCTTCTTGTAAAGCTTCTTGGAGGTGGAGGGCTTTACTTTATCCGGACATTCCGCCACAATATGGCCCGTCTTTGACAATTGAAGCAAATAATCTTCTTTTCTTCTTTACCTCCTTGCCATCTCCTTCTTCCTTGGAACTTTGCCTTATTATACATCCTCCAAACGTTCTTAACAAGAAGTGAAAGCTCTTCGTTATCTTCTTCTTCATCGTCTTCGTCGGAGTATGAGGATTGACTCTTGAAGGCAATAGCTTTCTTCTTGGAGGGAGTCATTTCCTCCCTTACTTTTCTCTCCATCTCATGGTTTTTGAGGTTCCCAATGAGACCTATAAGCTTCATCTCCTCCTTGTCATTGAGTTCCTTCAAGGTAGTTGCTTTGACTTCCCATGAAGGAGGAAGAGCCCGGATGATCTTCCTTACTCTTTGGTCGTTGTCAATAGCATCACCTAGAGAAGAAAGTCCATTAGTAATCTTGGTAAATCTTGTAACCATATCATCTATGGTTTCATTTTCTTGCATGCAAAAATTCTCATATTGGACCGAAGAAGGTCTATTTTAGCCCTCTTCACTTGTGAAGTCCCCTCATGTGTAACAAGCAAATGTGACCAAATTTCAAATGCAGATTTACAATGTATTACTCTAGCAATATCATCATCATTAAGTGCTTGAAGTAATGCATAGTGTGCTCTAGAGTTAGCATCAAATTCTTTGGTCTCAATTTGGACCAAGTGGACTCATCACCGGTGGGTACACTAAATGGTTTGGTCACCGCCTTTGCAACCCGGCTTCCTAGGGATTGCAAGAAAACGGTCATCTTAACCTTCCATATGGGAAAGTTAAGGCCATCAAACTTTGGGGGGGGTCTTAATTCCATCGGCCGTTTTTACTAAGTGAAAGAGTATGAAATGAATGTGGTGATTAGCAAATAAAGGATCTCTCTAAGGTTGTTAAGCCAAGAGCCTAGAGACCTAAGCTCTGATACCAATTGAAAACACCTAGAGGGGAGTGAATAGGTGTATATGCTAATCTAACAATCTTTTTAAAACAAGTATGAATGAATGATGCAACGATCACTCAAAACAAGACTAAGAGCCGAATACCCGGTAAAGGGCTCTGAACTCCTTCCTCGTGATTCCTCTAGATATGAGTTTGAGGTGCGTATTGCAATCTTGTTGTATGAGTAATGATCGACAATGTAACAAGAAATGAATTTGAAGCAATTATGAAATGCACACAAGATATATCACAAGGTATGAAAGAATAACAATAACACAAGCAAGAAAGTAAGAGCAATAGAGAGCAAAGAGAAAATCAATCGCAAACACAAAGTATTTGTTTCGAGGTTCAAGCCACCGCTCTACTCCCCGCCTTCACCACCGTGAAGGGTTTCCACTATCCACCGAGGACTTTACAAGGTCTACCGAAGACCGGAGTACCGAACTCCACCACTTACAAACCTCTACCGAAGAGGTATCTCAATAAGAACAAGAAGAAGGAACAAGTAGCCAAGTGATCACCAAAAGGATCACAAACTTCTTACAAACTTTCTCTTTACAACTTCCTTATAGAATGAGGATGAAAATTTTGGCTCTAGAAGTGTAGTGAGAAAAACAAACTCAGTTGTAAATGAAACTTGCTTGAGAACACAACTGAAAAATAATAGCCAAGAATGCAAGAGAGAATTGAGAGCTTTGAAACTTTTTCTTTCTTTTGAAAACTTGTAAACTAGGGATTTTTCTTGGTGTTTTTGCAAGAGACCTATCTCCTTTATTTATAGGGAGAGGAAGAGATTAAAACACATTTTAATTAAGCTCATTTGATCCCAAAATAATCCCAAAAACTCAAGAAAGTTCTGCCAAAAAACAGATCCAAAAACAGATTTCAGAAAATCACCAAAGAGGAAAGAGCCGTTGGGGCTCTGGCAGGCTTGGCGGTCGACCGTCCCGGTCCGCCGTCAGCCCTGCTGGCATATAGCCGTTGGGCTCGGGTCGACTGGTCGACCGCCCGACAAAAAACAGAGAGCAGAAATTTTTGGTCGGTCGACCGTTCGGCCGACCGACAAAAAACAGTGAGCAATCTATTTTCTGCCGGTCGCCCGGTCGGTCGGCCGTCGGACGTGCACAAGCGTGCACGTCCTGACACAGGATCCGGTCGACCGGTCAACCTGAAACAGAAAATAGAGAGGAATTTTTGGACTTTGAAAATTTTCAGAATAATTTTTGTAGGAAAATTTTACTAAGTATCATGCTGGAAAGATAGAAATACATGATATAAACAAGATATAAAATTTGTAAACATTGAATCATGTATAGAGACCAAGGCATGAACTTTAAACAAAACATCAAAACTAAAAACTGTATTTTTGGAAAAATGTGTGTGTGTGTCCTAGAGCCAATATTTTACAACCTCAAACTTTAACAAACTATTTCTTACATTGGTTCTAATTGACTACAAGGTCTTCAAGTGGGCTTCTCCATATGTGATCTTGCAAAGCTTGATACTTGAGCCCGAAATGAGGTGACTTGAGTCAAAAACACCTTCTTTTAGGGAAGAATACTCCTAGAATCATTAGAACCCTGAAACACTCTGAAACAACAAACATGATTAGTACAAATAACTATATATTTTGTGATCATCAAAACACACTAAACGGGTGATTGTAACCTTGGGCTAACATAAAGGCCTACCAAGTAACCATTGATTATAGAGAAGAGATTTTGTCAGCCTAGGGCATCAAATCACGAATCCAGGAGATCAAGTGACAGGAAACAGAAGGGACGGCACGCTGCCCAAACTCTGACGCGCGCCGCCCTGACATGGCCGCAGAAACGCGGCCATACGGTCGCGGCGTGTGCCTGGCTTTGGGCCAGGGGTTGTCCCCCTGGTCCCCTTTCCCCTGGTGCCTATAAATACCCCCCAGGGGTCTTCAGTTTGGACATATCTAGAGTTTAGAGCATTGTTGTAATCTTATTTTTAGAATTATAGTTGTTTTAGTTTCCTTCTTCTTCTAGTTTTAGTTTAGCCATTAGAGTGAAAGAGAGAGAGAGAGTGTGTGTAAGAGTTATATTTGAAGGTGACAAGCTAATACAAGTAACTACTTCTCTTTCTTCTTTCTATTTACTTGTGTTTTCCATTTACTTTTACTTCCTTATTGTAGTGTAACTCCTTTTCTCTTTACTTCTTTTACTTTCTTCTTGTAGTGTAGCTCCCTTTCTCTTTGCTCCTTTTTCTTTGTTGTTTCTTTTACTATCATGTCTAACTACTCTTCCATTACATAGCTAACTAACTACTAATCCACTAATCTCTAACAACTTGATTGATAAACCCAAATGAGTCAATAGTGTCAACTAAGCCTTGTGCAAACAAAAGCTATGATATCTTAGGACGAGGGTTCTAACTCTAACTTACATTCAAGTATTCACTTTCTTATATTTCATGCTTAACGGATTTTTGATGATCTATGAATTGCATGCTTTACTCGTTTTTATAAGTTAGAGATTTTTCTTTTAATTTTGTCAATACCATTAGTGCACTTGTGTCTTCCCCTATTCTCGCCTTCAATTGGATCTTGATAAGGGAATGTTCAAGTTTTTGCCGTGTTAAGCTAAGTTATAGGAAGAACTTTCACTCGATTTTCACGTGAATAGTTCCTATACATAAGGGGTATGCTTGCCTATGATTCATTGTGAGGCTACATCTTCAAGAAGTTAGGGATTAGTAGGAGCACTTAGTAGAAAGTTAGCTATGCATTTTTACCATTAAGAAATTTTAACTTTACAGACCACCAAATCATTCTCAAATAATTCTTGAAACCAACTTGTTTTCATTTTCCAATTCTTTATTTGAATAAAGAACTTTCTCTTTTCTTGAACAAAGAAGCCGCATCATGCTTTCATCGCTCTCCCTCCTTATGGAACGACCCGTATAGCCACTTCGCTACTACGGAAGAATCGTAAAAGCAGTAACATCGACCCACACTCTTTTTACTTATTCTTGTGCTTGCTTTTTGCCGATCAAATTTAGCGCCGTTGTCGGGGAGGGACGGCTTTATTGTTCAATACTAAAGATTTTTCTTTGTTCTTGTGTGTAGGAGAAGTACCAAGGAGCTGACTATCACGGGAAGTAAAAGTGGTGGCCAAGGACATTACACGAGGATTCATTTGCCCTCAGAAAAATTCGTGTAAAAGCGAGTTTTTTCGATTGAAGTACTAAAAAACTCGTCTGCAGGGTTGCCGAAAGCCGCTTAAATTGCTTTCAAAATCTTTTTTTTTAGTTCCCTTGAATGCTTTACCTTATACATATGTAATAAACTCAACAGAAATATACTTGTTGCTTAATTGAAATTTAGATTAGACTTTTGCATTTACGGCACGTGTCTATTTCAATTCATTACAATTTCTATTGAAGAGTGCTGGAGAAAAGGTACGTATGCATTCATATAGAGTAGGACCAACATTTTGGAGTGATTTATCGCTTTGAGTGTTACCTTGTTGTGAATAAACTGTACACTTGCACAATTAACATTAAGGGCAAAATCCCAAATAAACAAGATAAGGTGGGGATTTCATCACCCTTCTTAGCCCAAAAACTATTTCCAAGTGCACTCACACTATCCTAAGTCTTAACTAAAAATTGATAGACGTTGGCCCTAGGGACATCTCGGACTCACTAAGAGATTAACCGAAGGTGAAAATTGCAAGAACTATACTCCTGCAAAATTGCTGTCTAAGGAAAGTGGATTGAGAGGCAAAGCCTCGAAAGCTCTATGGTTTGACGTAATTAAGGCCCATGGCTCACGCCCGGATACCTCCCACCGAGTTTTGCCCTTTCCTGGCCGATTAGCTTGTAGTCAAGTTCCTGCAACAACCTCCCCCAGAGAATCGACCAGTTAGGAGTCGTCTAGGTCCCAGGTACCTTAGACTAAAGCTTTGTGGTTGTTTTTCTTTTCTCTTGTTTGTTTTTTATTCTTTTCAATTGTTTGTTGCCTTTACGTTGTTTATGGTGTGTTGCATGCAAGAGTGGGTGAGAGATCCTGTAACTTCCAAATTAACCAGAAATCTTCTCTACCATTACATCCAGAACTAGTGATGGCGTCACTTCAGGATAGGTTTTACCCAATCAGAACCTCATTACCATCTTGTATAAAACTGCCTGAGGCAAATGGAAATAACTTTTAATTAAAGTCTTAGTTCATCAACACTCTCCCAAAGTTTCATGGTTTAGAATCGGAGGACGCATACTTCTTTGTTAGGGAATTTGAAGAAGTGTGCCTCATGATGCGTTTTCCTCAGCTAGGAGACGATGCCATTCGGTTACGTTTCATCCTTTTTTCCCTAAAGGACCTAACTAAAAAATGGTTGTACAGTTTGGCAGTAGACTCAGTTACAATGTGGGACGATTTCGTCAAGGCCTTCTTGAAGTAATTCTACCCAATTCACAAAACCGTCCTCATTAGAAAGAATATCATGCAGTTCAGAAAAGAACCGAGCGAACCATTTTGGAGATACTTTGAGCGATTCAAAGATCTCCTAGCTCAGTGCCCTCATCATGGTGTAGAGAAATAGCGTCAGTGCCAGATTCTCTATGACGGCTTTGATTATCAAACAAAAACCTTATTAGAAACCATGTGCCAGGGAGGGTTCTTGCAAAAGGATGAGAATCAGGGTTGGGATTTATTTGATGACTTAGCTAAGAAAACCCTGCAATGAGAGCCAGCCTCAGAAAAATCAAAGAATTCACAATATATAGCTTCAAGAGGACTCCTATCTTTAAAATCATCTATAGCTGTAGAAGTTAAGATTGCACCCTAATGAGGAGAATAGAGGCTCTAGAAATAAAAGAGCCAGCCAATGTCAACCAGATCAACCCACCACCAATTCACAATCCGGATTGTTCATACTCTCAGGCACCAAACCATGTCTTTGAAGAGTGCCCTATTTTTCATACCCAACAAGTGCCACCAGAACACCTGGACGCGGCCTACTCACGGCCGCCGCATAATCCCTACTCGCAAACATACAATCCAGGTTGGAGGAATCACCTAAATTTCTCTTAGGCCCAGAACAATCCTCCTAGGCCTAATTTCTCTAACAATTTTCACCATCCCAGTCCTTCACCAAATTTTTCCAGTCAAGCTCCATCTTCCTCTTCTCAAAGTTCACCAATGGAAAAGAAATTCAGTAAGTTGGAGGAGAGCATGGAAGCTTTTATGAAGCAAATCACTTTCATGCAAAACCAGGGACAAACACTGAACAACCATTCACAGGCCATATCGAGATTGAAAATACAGATGAGCCAACTAGCTAGTTCTCTAAGTGAAAGATCAAAGGGCACTTTATCTAGTCAGCCGCTAGTTAACCCTAAGAACTCCAATCAAGCGTATGAAATTCAGGATCTGTCGATCAACCAGTGCAATGCTGTTCACACACTTCGATCTAAAAAGAAGGTGGACAACCAGGTCTACCAACAGAAAAATCCAGTCCATACTGATCCTACTCCAGCCTCCACCTCTGCTAGTTCCTCCCAATCTGCCCCACAAATGTCTGACGAGGACAAAGCTGCTGAATAAGTTCATAATCCTGTAGCACCCTTTCCCAATAGGCTTAGGAACAACAATAAGAATATGAACATGGAGAAGATGCTTGAGATGTTTAACCAGGTCAAACTGAATGTGCCTCTTCTAGACGCTATCCAACAAGTCCCAGCTTATGCCAAATTCCTTAAGGATATGTGTACGAAGAAGAGAAAAACAAATGTGCCCAAGAAAGTGTTCTTGGCAACCAATATAAGCGAAATTCTGTCTGGTCCCATTCCGGTAAAATATAAGGATCCCGGATGTCCCACAATTTCCTGCACCATAGGACATACAGAAATCAGCCGAGCACTACTTGACCTGGGAGTAAGTATAACTTGCTACCTCTCTCAGTATACCAGCAACTTGGGTTGGGCGAGCTGAGTCCAACTCGAGTCACCATTCAGTTAGCTGACCGATCTGTGAAAATCTCGAAGGGGAAAATCACAGATGTCCTTATCCGGGTCGGGAATTTCATCTACCCCATTGACTTCATTGTGCTTGAGACCCAACCTGTGTCAAATTCGCGGTCTCAAACTCTGGTCATCTTAGGACGCCTATTCCTTGCTACAGCTAATGCCATAATCAACTGTAGGAATGGTTCCATGCGATTGACCTTTAGAGACATGAAGAAGGAAGTCAATGTCTTCAATCTTGAAAGATAACCCTGGGATATCAATGATCAGACTTTTGAGATCAATTCCATTAAAAATCTGACCAGTGAGCATGAGGAAAGCATGGAGATAGAAACAGAGGCAGAGTTTGATCTGGAGCCTGAGGATTTTAATCTGGACCAGATCGTAGATTCGGTAATGGATTGGACGTCAAGCCCAAGTGTACCTCATCATAGGATTGTAAGTCCGAAGATTGCCTCCAATGAAGCAACACCTTCCCTAGAGCTAAAAGCCTTACCTGAACACCTCAAGTACGCCTACCTGGGCAGAAGAGAAACCCTGCCAGTCATCATAGCATCCCACCTGACTGACCAACAAGAGAACAGCTTAATGTCTATTCTGAAAAGATATAGGGAAGCCATTGGATGGACAATGCAGGATATCAAAGGGATAAGTCCAGCCATAGTTCAACATAGAATCCATTTAATCGATGAAGCAACCCCCAGGAGGGACCCACAACGCAGGCTTAACCCACTCATGCAAGAGGCAGTAAAAGTGAAGATTATGAAACATTAGATAATGGGATCATTTATCCCATTTCTGATAGCCAATGGGTTAGCCCGGTTCATGCGGTCCCAAAGAAAGCTGGCTTTACGGTGGTCAAAAATGAGCAAAAAGAGTTGGTACAAACAAGACTGCATACCAAGGTTCGTGTTTGTATCAACTATAGAAAGTTGAATGCAGCCACCCGTAAAGACCACTTCCCGCTACCCTTCATCGACCAAATGCTTGAACGCCTGGCTGGACACGAGTACTATTGCTTCCTAGATGGGTACTCGGGGTACAATCAAATCCCCATTGCTGTAGAAGACCAGGAAAAGACCACGTTTACCTGCCCGTTCGGAACCTTCGCTTACCGACGCATGCCCTTTGGATTGTGAAATGCTCCCGTAACATTATAACGGTGTATGCTTAGTCTTTTCCCCGACATGGCCGAACGTTTCCTTGAGATTTTTATGGATGACTTCTTCATTTACGGAGATTCATTTGATCAGTGTCTTCATCACCTAGAATTAGTTCTGCAGAGATGTAAGGAGAAGATCTAACTCTAAACTGGGAGAAATGTCACTTCATGGTGAGACAGGGGATTATCTTAGGCCATGAGATGTCTATGAGAGGAATTGAAGTAGACAAGGCTAAAGTAGAAGTGATTGCTAAGCTTTCACCACCTAAAAGCATCAAGAATATTAGATCCTTTTTAGGGCATGCTAGGTTCTACCGACGGTTCATTAAGGATTTTAGCAAAATTGCTAGGCCCTTAACCAACCTGCTAGCTAAGGACGTGCCCTTTGATTTTAATGATGAATGTTTCAAATCATGGGGGAAGCTTAAAGCAAGAACTTATTTATGCGCCTATTATTTCTTCACTAATTGGGCCCAACCGTTTGAAATCATGTGCGATGCCTCTGATTTTGCTATTGCGCTGTTTAGGACAGCGCATCGACAATAGACCGCACGTGATTTATTACTCGAGTAGGACCTTGAATGATGACTAAAAGAATTATACAACGACTGAGAAAGAATTATTGGCTGTTGTCCTTACGTTAGAAAAATTCTGGCCATACTTGTTAGGCTCGAAGACGATGATTCTCACAGATCACTCGGCACTAAGATACCTCATGACCAAGAAGGAAGCAAAAGCCCGACGGATTCGGTGGATCCTTTTGCTTCAAGAATTTGACCTAGAAATTCAAGATAAACGAGGTATAGAGAATGTGGTCGCTGATATCTATCATGAATTCTGAACACACCCATCATACAAGCTCCGATCAATGAAGATTTCCCAGACGAGCACATCCTACCCATTTTCAAGGAACCCTGGTATGAGGACATAGTCAATTACTTGGCCACTGGACAAATACCCGCTGACTGGACAAAGCAAGACTAGTGTCGTTTCTTTGTCCAAGTACGGTACTTCTTCTGGGAAGAGCCAGATCTTTTTAATTATTGTCCCGACCAGATTATTTGACGATGCAGACCAGAGGAAGAACAGAGGAGTGTGATAAGCTTTTGCCATGAACTTGCATGTAGAGGACACTTCGGTCCCCGCAAGACTGCAGAGAAGGTTCTACAAAGTGGGTTTTACTGACTCACTTTGTTAAAGACTCATACCATTTTTGTAAATCATGTGCAAATTGTCAGAAGATTAGAAAATTTTCAAGAAGAGATATGATGCCCCTAAACCCGATCCTGGAAGTTGAAATTTTTGATGTTTGGGGTATGACTTCATGGGACCATTCCCTAATTCCTTCGGCAACCAGTTCATTTTAGTTGCTGTAGACTATGTCTCTAAATGGGTAGAAGTTGTGCCTACAAAGACCAATGACAACAAAGTGGTTGTAAAAAATTTCTCAAAGAAAACATCTTCTCCTGATTTAGCACCCCTAAAGCAATAACTAGTGATAATGGATCACATTTCTGCAACATGATTTTTGAAGCTCTGATGCAGAAATATTCCATCAATCACAAGTTATCCACTACGTATCATCCCCAGACAAATGGGCAGGTAAAAGTCACCAATCAACAACTCAAGTTCATTCTAGAAATGACCGTCGGATAAAACTGAAAGGATTGGTCAGTCAAACTTATTGATGCATTGTGGGCTTACCGTACTGCTTTTAAGACAGTTCTGGGGATGTCTCCTTACAGAATCATATTCGAAAAAGCTTGTCATCTGCCAGTCGAGTTAGAACACCGTGCCCTATGGGCCATTAAGCAACTCAATTTTGATCTGAGTAAGGCCGGTGAGCTAAGGAGACTGCAAATCATAGAATTAGAGGAGATACGGAATGAAGCCTATGAGAATGCTCGGATCACCAAAATCAGGACTAAACTTTTTCATGATCAGATTATAAACCAGAAAAACTTTGCCCCGGGCGACAAGGTTCTGCTATATAACTCTAGGCTTCATATTTTCGGGGGAAGCTAAAGACTCGTTGGTCTGGACCATTCATTGTGCGCACCGTTTTCCCACACGGTACTGTGATTATTATAGACCCTAAGAACAATACGGAATTCAAAGTGAACGGGCAAAGACTGAAGCCCTTCTTGACCACTGAACCTATGACTTCGGATGATAGTCTGCTGACTCTTTTTGCCCCGTCATACACCTAACCACAGCAACTAAAAGAAAACAAAAAAAAAAAATTAGTGTTTATATGCTTACCCCTTCTACATTTTTTGACATTTTTTTAGCCTATTCGCACTTGGCCAGCCCGAGTCAACGAAGACGGTGCACTCCTTTCTTCTCCCTATTTATTGCATTTGCATTACATACACATTCATTGAGGACAATGCATTAGATAGGTGTGGGGGGTGCTAACACTTTTTCTTTTTCTTTCTACTAATAACAAAAAATAAAAAAAAATCTCCAGATTGAAAAGAAATTTCATACTCTTTATAAAAATACCAAAAGGTCGTAGGAATTAAGGGAACCTTATTAATGAATTGTTATTTTTGCCTAAATAAACAAGAAAGATTGGTTTGACTAAGAGTTAGGAGGGATAAGAAAAATAACTCATACCTTTTATTTAGCTTTAGTAGAATATGTATAAACCACACATATATGCTTGAGATTTTGAGATGCAACTCTGAAAAAAAAACATTGGATAATTGTGCCTCAAGAAGCATGATTACTCACGCCAAAAAATAATAATCAATATATAATAGTAAATCTTGATTTTGTGGCCTACTCTACTTGCATATTTGACCTGAGAGGTATTTTTCCACCTGGTGCCCTAAAACCATCTGGTTTGGGAGTCATCGGTTTGATATATGTTACATAAGTAAAGTAGAAAGTCTAATGAAACCAAGAATAATAGATAAATATTAATAAAATTAAATGATATTCAAACTTGAGTTGAAAAATCCCAAGCATCACACTTACACATTATGCATATCTATCTAAAGCAAAATAACAGAATGAGTTAGAAGTATAAGATCCTTTCTAAATTTAAAGAAAAATCATAATTTCTTTTTTATAAAGGCTAAAGTATAGGAGGACTTATGAGGGTTGACCTAATTCTTACACCATTCGGTCATTTTTACTTAGATGATTGAAAGTTCTTTTTCTTGAAAGAGGTTTGCTAACACTTAAATATTTTTTTTCACTTACTGGATTTTGTGGGTGCAATCCGCTGAGAAACTTCAGGAGACAACAATCCTCCCCTAAGAGAAACTTAGAGATTTAAAGGCTTGTTGCACATGTTCAGTGCAATCGCGTCACCTGCGAAAGTGGTGTAATAATTTTCTTATTTTTGTTTTTCTCGGGACGAGCAAAAAGATAAGTGTGGGTGTGTGATTAGTCTCTAATTTTGCATAATTTTCATCACATTCTCATATTTATTTGATATAAAATTCTTCTAATAAAGCTTTGCTTGCTTAATTCTAGGTCCATAGTATGCAAATGAAGAAGAAGACCCTAAACCATCATTTAATGAGTGATTAAAGGCCTACCAAGTAGCCATTGACTTTAGGGAAGAGATTTTGTCAGCTCAGGACATCAAATCACGAATCCAGGAGATCAAGTGGATGGAAACAGAAGGGACGGCATGATGCCTAAACCCTGGCGCGCGCCGCCCTGAGATGGCCGCGAAAATGCGGCCAGGGCCGCGTTTCCGTGGCCATACGGTCACGGCACGCACCTGGCTTCGGGCCAGGGGTTGTCCCCCTGGCCCCCTTTCCCCTGGTGCCTATAAATACCCCCAGGGGTCTTCAGTTTGGACATATCCAGAGTTTAGAGTATTATTGTAAACTTATTTTTAGGATTGTAGTTGTTTTAGTTTCCTTCTTCTTCTAGTTTTAATTTATCCATTAGAGTGAAAGAGAGAGAGAGTGTGTAAGAGTTGTATTTGAAGGTGACAAACTAATACAAGTAACTACTTCTCTTTCATCTTTCCAGTTACTTGTGCTTTTCATTTGCTTTTACTTCCTTGTTATAGTGTAACTCCTTTTCTCTTTACTTCTTTTACTTTCTTGTTGTAATATAGCTCCCTTTCTCTTTACTCCTTTTCCTTTGTTGTTTCTTTTACTACCATGTCTAACTAATTCTTCCATTGCATGACTAACTAACTACTAACCCACTAATCTCTAACAACTTAATTGATAAACACAAATGAGTCAATAGTGTCAACTAAGCCTTGTGCAAATAAGAGCTATGATATCTTAAGATGAAGGTTCTAACTCTAACTTACATTCAAGTATTCACTTTCTTATATTTCATACTTAATGGGGTTTTGATGATCTATGGATTGCATGCTTTACTCGTTTTTGTAAGTTATAGATATTTCTTTTAACTTTACCAATACCATTAGTGCACTTGTGTCTTCCCCTATTCTCGCCTTCAATTGGATCTTGATAAGGAAATGTCCAAGTTTTTGCCGTGTTAAGCTAAGTTATAGGAAGAACTTTCACTCGATTTCCACGTGAATAGTTCCTATGCATAAGGGGTATGCTTGCCTATGATCCATCGTGAGGCTACATCTTCAAGAAGTTAGGGATTAGTGGGAGCACTTACTAGAAAGTTAGCCATGTGCTTTTACCATTAAGAAATTCTAACTTTACAAACCACCAAATCATTCTCAAACAATTCTTAAAACCAACTTGTTTTCATTTTCCAATTCTTTATTTGAACAAAGAACTTTCTCTTTTCTTGAACAAAGAAGCCGCATCAAGCTTTCATCGCTCTCCCTCCTTGTGGATACGACCCGTATAGCCACTTCGCTACTACGGAAGAATCGCAAAAGCAGTAACATCGATCCACACTCTTTTTACTTATTCTTGTGCTTGCTTTTTGCCGATCAGTAACAATATCAACAGTATAGTAAGGATATTGATATAACATAATGTCAGTAAATAGGATAAGCAGGACGATGTTATTATCGTATAATAATATTTTCCCAGCGACTTTAGCAATATGGACAATATGTTTATTGGTAAATGTCATATATAATCAGTCAAGTTTTTTCAACTGGTATCATGATGTTCAGGATCAACAATAATATGCAAAATTCATTTAAAGAGAGATAAAAATATTCACAAGGCAATTCATTTTGTATATGATATATGTGAATGTGAACAGTAGTTAACAGTGTGAATCATCATGAACCATAATTTAAACATAAAATAATGTTTGAAACAAGATTAAAAATACTCACATGAAATAATATCGGAATACTCAATAAAGTAACAAAGAACACTCACATAAAATGAATCGATTTCCGGTCTGAATCACCTTGGGTATGCACTGTACGAACATGTCCGGATCTATAAATCGTCTCGCGTGCCGGGTCTTCGAAATGCCAGTGTATTGGGTCCACAGCGAACACAAATCTGAATTCTCCTGTTACTAGGTTTGGATCGCACGAGCGAGTCCGTAACGCTGTACTACACAAATAAACACACATAAAAAAAGGGGAAGACATAGTCATGCGCATACGCGCACACGCGTACACTTACAGAACACACGGGCACAAACGATACACACACACACGTGCACATGAATACACATGGATGTAATTTACACTCACGCATAACACGCACGCACATGCAGATTCCCACAACCACATGCACATGCAAATATCCACAACCACATGTACATGAAAATAATACAAAATTATATTTACAGAGAGAGTTACCTATGGGAGAGGACTCATGCATGGGGTGGCACGGTGTATGGTGGAGTGCTGCTGTAGATGGTGATTGGGTGCGGATAGAGGGGATCTTGGAAAGGAGAACATGAAGACGGTGATGGTGGTAGTGTTTCCCGGCAAGGCGACGGTGCCCGGCGGGTGGTGCGGCATGGGCCATGGAGGGGAGAGCTCGGGGATAATGCGGCTGCAGTGAAGGGAATGGATGGAGGGTTGCTACTTGTGGAAGGTGACCACAGTGGTGGCATGCGCGGTGGTCTAGGGAGGAGAAGAGGAGGCCGTGCGTGGTCGTGACATGGTGTTGGCCGATGGCGCGAGGCATGGAGGAGGGTGGTGACTCAACGGGGCTGAGGGTCTGCACATGGTGGCGGGTGAAGAGGGTAACATGGAGGCGATGAAAATGGACATGATGATGGGTGTTAGCTGCGGTGGTGTTCGATGGTTTTCGCGGAGGAGAAGCAAGTAACGGGGGCTTGACTGATGGTGAAGGAGGAAGGGTGCTCGCGCTCGGTGAGCACACACAGCGATACAGTGGAGGCGGGCGTGGTGGCGGAGCAAGATGGGGGCTCTCGGCAACTCAGCGTGGGAGGTGTTGCAGGAGGGTCATGATGGTCGGTGGAAGCTTGTGGTTGCGAGGTCCTTGCGGCGCAGGTTGGGGGTTGCATGGAGTGTGGTCGGGCACGCAGGGAAGAAGGAGAGTGGGTGATGAGGCAGTTGTCGGCTAAGGTGGTGGCAGAGAAAGAGGAGTAGGCGGTGGCTCAGTGGTGATGGGGAGAAAGGAGATGGTATAGATGAGAAGGAGAAGAGATGGCGGCTGTGTAGGGTTGGTTTAGGGTTAATTGTTTGAGAGGAAGAAGAAGAATAAATAGGAGAGTGGGGGAGATGATATAAGGTAGGGGTGAGCATCGGTCGGTTCGGTTCGATTTTTTCTAATTTTTTCAAAATCAAACCAAACCGATTAGACTTAGTAACCGAACCGAACCGACTCGTTCGGTTCGTTTTTTCAATTTTTTCAGTTAGGCTCATATATTTCCATCATTTCTTATATTTTTTTAATCACTATTATATTATCATCCTTTAATATCCTAATCTCAAATATCTAATACCCAAATTGGAAATAAGAAAAAGACCCTAACCTTAATGTGAATTGAAAATTTCATGTTCTAAAACTTTTACATTGTATTTGGGCTCTTAAATCAAAGCTCACATAATTATTATTAACTTTTAATGACAAGAATGCAAAAGAAAGAACTATATCAATATAAATATAATTCTCAATTATAATAGTGTACTTAATATAGCTTTCACATGTTCAACATAAAAAGATGATATTGCTAGAACTAATGAGATAAGGTTCCACCTGTTCTTTTATGAACTATATGATTCACTAAATTGAATTTGGGTAGGGTAATACATAGGTGAGAAGTTCGGTTCGGTTCGGTCGGGTTCGTATTTTGTAACCCAAAAACCGAAAACCAACCGAACTAGAGCGGTTCGGTTCGGTTCAGGTTCGGGCTTCGATTTTTGGTCGGTTATTTCGGTTATAACCGAACTCTGCTCACCCCTAATATAAGGGGTTGATATAATGGGCTTGGTTCTCAGAGCTTGGGCTTAAAAAATGAAAAAGAAAATGAAAATGAAAATGAAAAAGATAAAGAAGGAAATGGGCTTGGGCTTGGAATAATAGGACAAGAAAGAGGAAATAAATAAAGACCAAGGAAGTGGGCTTGGGCTCACTTATACACATACAAAATTTCAACTAATAATAATATTAGTAATAATAATAATAACAATTAGGTATTAATAACAATTCTAAACAGTTACAAAAGGTAACCCACATGAAATAATAATAAATCCTTTTAATACAAATCATTTATACTTACTAAAATACTATTATACATATTAAATTATGTATTAGAAAGTATGGGTTTTTCGCTTACATGCTAAACTGTTGCATTGGGGGCTAACCTGGCAATTGTGTATGTTGTCTTTGTTTTTGAACTTCTCCTTAATGAGTTCAGCTTCACATAGTAGATCCCCCATAGGGGAGTCAGGGATGTCCAGTTTCAGCTTACGGAGTGTCCATAAGTATTTTGAAAAGGGGTATTCAAAAAATAGATGGTTTCTGGTTTCTGGTTTCTTGATTTTGTTGGCAGTCTATCAACGGCAGCCTTTTAATAGACAACAAGACATTTTTTTGGCTTGAGGGTGAGAAACCAGATGACATTATGAAGAGGAAAAAGAGTACTTTGTTCTCTCACCATGTTCCATGCAGTGACAGTAGTGAAGATGCCAGAAGCACTATTTTTCCATCTCCAAGTATCAGCTTGATTTGTGATTCTGATATTGTTAATGGCAAACCATAAAGGATTAAGTGCTGGTAATGTGCACATCCATTGCTGATTTGTGATTAAATTATCAACTTTCCAGTTCCAGGTATTTATCAGCTGAGGTATATCCTGTCCCGGTAAATCCACCTATCTTCCTTAATTGAGCCAGGTTCATACCAGAGAAGTGTACTGTTACCATTGCCAATTTCTCTTCTCATGCTCTCCAGGGCATATTGTTTTACTTCTGACATAAATTTCCAAGTACCTGAATCAGTAAGCTGTGCATGTGCGTCCCAGACATTTTTGCTGACATACTTTTGCATCCATGAAGCCAAAGAGAGTTTGAGTTGTGCAACCTCCATATCATTTTGAGTCCTGCAGCTTTGTTCAGATCATCCACTCTCCTGAGGCCAAGTCCCTCCTCCTTTTTTAGCTCTGCATGTGTCTTTCCAGCTCAGTGTGTGCAGTTTACTTTTCCATAGGAAAGATGCACAGATTCTCTCCACCTCCCTAGTGATAGACGCAGGGTATCTATAGAATTGTGTCCAATAAAGCAGGGTACTATAAAGCATTGATTTTATTAGTTCCAGTCTTCCGCAAAGGATAGGTTATGTAGCATCCACCCTTCAATTTTGGCCCTCAACTTATCAATAAGAGGTAAAAAATGCAGAGCCTTGGGATACTGGATTGTCAATGGGAGTCCCAAATATCTAATCGAACACTCTTCGATATGCCCAATATTGAAGTGAGCCCAATATTGAAGTGAGTTCCTTTTTCTCCTTGCACCCTTTGCTAAAGAAAATTCTGCTTTTTATTCTGTTTATGTTTAAGTCCTGTGTTAAGGGCCGTATCATGCACTAACTCATTGACTCCTTGCAAGGAATCCTTATTTGCCCTACACAGAACCAGCATGTAATCTGCGAAGAGTAAATGTGAAATCTGTAGTGCATGCTGAGTTTTGAAATTCTGAATTCTTCCTGAGTCATTGGCTAGCTCCATCTTTATAGACCAGAACTCCATCACCATTACAAATATATAGTGTGAGAGATGGTCCCCTTGTCTTATCCCTTTATTACTACAAAGAAACCACTCGGGGATCCATTCACTAATACAGAGAAAGGAGGAGTAGACAGGCATGCTTGTATCCATTCAATCCATTTAGGAGGAAACTTCATGCCGTGCATTATAAAATATACAAGCTCCCTATTGATACTATCAAAGGCTTTTTGTAGGTCCACTTTGATACAAGCTCTTCTACATGCTCCTTGTTAAAGTCCCTGATCACAGCTCATGAGCCAACATTGAGCATTCTCCAATTTGCCTATCCTCCAAGAATGCATGCTGATTTGGGGATATCAGTTCTCCAACTACTCTTTTCAGTCTGTTGCTCAGAATCTTGGTTATTAGCTTATATACCACTGTTGGACGTGGAAAACTGTAAAAGCGGACTGGAGCAACTTTTTCTTGAATCAGATGAAAAATTACAACAGGCTAATCTTCCGGTTACAAGGGAGGGAGAATATTGAATCTTGAATTCCCCCTTTGTTTAGTGCTGGGTTCTTCGTATGGCGGTGGAGAGTGAATCTTGTTCTCCGTTGACCAGATGACCGTCAGTACCGTCGAGGGATCTTCTCCTTGGTAGGTAGAAGGAGTAACTCAGCCCCGTCCACCAAAACTCTAAAAGAGAAGGTAGGCGAAGAGCAACTTGTACGCAGCAAGCTGGCTTGAAGAGTCGAGCTCTCTCTCTGTTGATGATCTCTCCTTTTTCTTTTATCGCCAAAGTCTCCTAGGGTCCGACCCAAGAAAAATCCTCTCTTTTCCTTCTCCGAAATCCGACCTCTCTTCAATAGTGACGGGACTATTTATAGGGTTTTTAGGGGGTGATCGTGCCCCCTAAAAGTGCTCCACGATGAGGGCCAACTTCCCCGCTACATGGGCGGTGGATGGCGCCATAATCGGGGTGGTTACAACCAAGGTGCGGGCACCTTGTTGCTGAGACGCGGGCGTTGAGCCAACGCGCTTTGATGCTGAGACGCGGGCGTTGAGCCAATGCGCCTTGATGCGGGCGTTGAGCCAACGCGCCTTGATGCTGAGACGCGGGTTTGGACTTTCGCGTCTTGATTGTCACATTTAGCCTTGCGCCTGGATCTTGGATCTCTGCGTTTTGGTGGCTTGTCTTGGTGATTTTTAGACAGCCTACAGAACCCCCTCCAAAGTTTTCGATATTCCGCAGTTAACTGGGACGGATTTCGAAATACTTTGGACTCTAGCTGAGTTCGCCTTCATGACTAGACTGTTGATGCTCCGGGTTTAATCTTATCTGGAGTTGGTCTTCGTGAGTGTACTGTTGAACTCTTTGAAGCCCCAGAGTTGATCATGTTGAGTGTCTAGATGCACAGTCTAAACCTCCCCGATTGCTTTTAGTCTGTCACTGGCGCGCTTTAAGCCAGGAGTGGTTGGTCGTCTGCTTGTGTCAGTGTACTGTTGAACTGATTCGCAGAAGCAGGGACTGAACGCGGGTTCCTTTTTGAAAAGCGGAGACGAGGCTGCTTTAAAGACGCGACTTCTTAGTAAGGCGCGACCTTTGGTAATGGAAACGCGACTGATCTTCATAAGGCAGACGTGATGTTCAGCTGAAGACGCGAACTCCGGAGAGACGCATCTTTTGAATATAGATGCGATTGTCTGGGCGCATTTATGGCGATGCTGACGGGGCATAGCCATCGAAGAGACATGGCCGTCGGGTGCGAGTCCGTGTCACGTCATGATTGCGCTGCCAGTTGGCCTGGGGAACCGACGGGATTTTACCTTTTGGCGCGCGGATTTCTTGGCTCATTAAATGATCCGTGCCACGTGTCTAGCGACGGTTCGTGCAGAGTCGTGGCGCATGATCTTCTCTGTGCGTTAAAGTGATTCTGTTCCACGCGTCGAACAGAGATTCGCTGCAGAATACGCTGCATATCTTCGCGAATCCCTGTGCCTATAAAAGGCCACAGTTGGGAAGATTCCTCTTCTTCTCCGAACGCACTCGCTGATAAGATTAAGAAAGAGAACTTCCTCTTCAGTTCATCTGTTTGAACCTCGGATCGAATTGGCCATGGCTCCCAAGACCAAGCCGATTGCTTCTTCTTCAAAGGCGACCGTCGCCGAGGCCCGGAGGGGCAGCTCCTCCTCTGCGCAGGATGTTGTTCTCCAAGGTCTCCAAGGTAAATGCCTTTTAGGCGGAAGTTTCGCCATTAAGGAAGTTCACAGAACCTTTAAGAACCCTTAACACACGAATTTAAATCGTGTTTGATTTCCAGACGCAGTCTTTGGGTTGATAACCATGACGCGGGTTTGGACCCTCGTGCCATTGGGTCCTGCGCTTCAGATTCTTCACCTAGAATATTTTCTAATTGTGAAGGGTTCAGACGCGGACTTAGTTTACAGAACGCGGATTTGATCCTTGCGTTCTGTTTCGTCAGCTGTTGATTTTGATGAATCTGGCACCCGAGTCCAAGCATTTTGACATCTGGGGATGTGAAAGAAGGGAGTTACCCTCCTTAACTTCTGGCGATTATGGTGATGGAAGGGTTAAGGTGGATAACTCCCTTCTTTTCGCACCCCAGAAGTGACATCAAGGAGAATGTTGTGGAGACGCCGATCCTGCAGGTCTGGAGGCGGATTTGATAATTCCTGCGTCCAGTGCCTCTTCTGCGTGGATGCGCAGGTCTGGACGCGGATTTGATAATTCCTGCGTCCAGTGTCTCTTCTGCGTGGATGCGCAGGTCTGGACGCGGATTTGATAATTCCTGCGTCCAGTGTCTCTTCTGCGTTCGGATTATGAACACTTAGCATTTTTTCTTGCTTTTGATAGAGTATCTAACTAAGTGTCCTTTTGTTTTTGCAGCGCCACGCCCTGCTACTTCACTCGCCAAGAAGCGCCACTTTGGACATGTAGGGGGTGCTGACCGGGACTTGACCTTTGTGTTACAGAGGACTGTTCCTGTGACAGCTGACAAGTCGCAGGTTCGTGGGGAGAGGCTCTCGAATGTTGACATGAGGACTCTTCGGGTGCTTATGACTGATGCAGCATTTGCAACGGATGCTGGCATCAAACTGGAGAAGCCTGCCTTCTTCTTCGGAGATCGTATCCACGATGGCGGCCATAGCGTATATGACGGGACTTACAAATGGCTCCGTCAAATAAGGGGTGGAAGATTCTTTCTTCCGAACATGGAGAGGATGTTCCCGCTGTCCTACTTCCAGCACATGTCCGTCCCTCGAAAGATGGAATGGGACCTCTCTCGATATGTCCCTGAGATTACTCTCGGTGATTTGGGCTCCCACAAAGTGCACCGTCATGATAGCCATGACAGGTTAGTTATCGGCCTTTTCCCTGGGTCGCGCAAGTCTGAGGTTCCGGCTGGGGAGATACCACAACTTGGCACTACCTTCCTCAACGCATTCATGGAAGCGGAGGGTGATTATCCCGTGGGTTCCGTGCACCGGGGTGGGTCCGTTCCACGGAGAACTATTGGTGGGGCAGGATGGTCGGCTTTGTCCTCACCGAGCTCGGGGATCTGCTAAAGCGTGTGGGACTGTACCCAGCGGTCAGAGCCGTGCAGTGGGGGATCCCTCAAAGCTCTCAGAACTTCTTCGGGATTCTAGAGCGTTATAATTCTTTGACGGGGACGTTCTTCACTCCAGTCGGGGAGATGGGCCTTGCTCTGCACGAGCTGCATGAGGTCTCTGGGCTGTCGACAGGGACATTCCCTATGAGGAATATGTCCCGACCACGGTGGAGCTTCACCATTTGAAGGAGGAGTTTCCCCTCATATATGAGACCTACTGGGAAGTGCTATGTCACTTCCACATTTGCGGCCAGATAACCAAATGGCGGTCGCAGGGAGTCAAGCAACTGTCTTGGGCCAGTTACTTGTTCAACAACATCAACACCAAAGACCATCGGATAACTCGATTGGCTCCCAGCTCCGACAGGGAGGTTGAAGACAGGATCGACCAGGCTTCTGACAGTTTCTACACCACGGAGTCGAATGAGGACGGTTTCGACCCTGACTTGGTTTTTGAGAGCTTTCACCATCAAGCCCGGACCCCTATCTCCGATCGGGCGCTGTTGGCGGGCTTTCTGATGCTGTGGCTGAAGCGCTGTGTGGTGCCCACGCTGCCACATGAAGTCATTGTTGCTGACGTGGTGTACCCGGCGGTGCTTCTGGCTCATGGCAACCCCATAGCCCTTCTCCCGGCCGTGGCGGCTGGTATTCAGAGCGAGCTGCGGGCGCTCACTAAGAGTTTCTGTGAGCCACCGAAAACTGCAGACTCTGAGGGAAAGCCGTATGTTGACTCAGAGGGAGTCCGACGTGAAGCGTCCCAACCCTCGTGTCGAGCTGCCTTACACGTACCTCATGGCTTGGTACGTGATGCATTGCCCTTCCTTGATGACGGCGGTGCGTTGAGGGAGAGTTCTGTCCCTTTTGTACAGCGGTTGGAGGGTTCGAAATGGCGTGATCCTTATATATATTACGTCCGGAAGTGCCTTTCAGACCCTGCGAACTACCAGCTCAATCGCTGCCTCCCCCAGATCCCTGGTGCATCTCTCGGGGATCTACTTGTTGATTCTGTTGGCCCAGATGACTTCACGAGGTTATCCGCGGGAGCCTTCTGGTGGTTGCTCAATATCCGGCCCGGATATGTGCTTTTCCGGTAAGGGATTTCATGCACCATTGAGCCGTACATGCCGAATCGCTTCGCTCGACAGTTCGGCTATGATCAGCTCTATGTCGGGAACCCCAATGCTCGACTCGCCTTCGAAGGGAACCTGTTCGAGGGTGCCCGGGCCTGGTACTATAGTGTGGCTGGAGGGACGGGAGTAACTTTCCGTCTACCTCTCGAAGGGCCCAAGTGCCGTACGAGCTTCAGCTTCTGCACTTGGTACTCCCAGGCCATCCAACACCAGACTTTTTTCCGGCGTCTTCATGCATCGAGAGCATCAATGCAAGTCTCGAGGCAAGGACGGATTCTAGTAAACTGACGAAACTCGTGGAACAGTACCTGAAGGCCCAAAAGGAGGTCGGGCGAAGAATGAGAAGGGAGCCACGAGCCATGGAGCCACGACCACCAAGGGCGGAGCCACAAGCGACTAGGGCAGAGCCGCAAGCAACTAAGTCTCGACAGGCGGTGAGCAAGCGTCGTCAAGGCTCTACTCCCACTGCTGAACCCGCTCCGAAGAAGGTTCGAAGAGACTTGACAACCGAAGTCTCTCGATCTGAAGAGATCCCTGCTGTCGTTGAGGCACTGAGGGAGGAAGAGATAGCTGAAGAAGAAACTCCTCTAGTCCGTGTTCCCCGGTCACTTAGCAGAGGCCACGGGTCTGCGGAGGAAGGGGAGCTCGTTGATCGATCCGCCTCCACTGACGAGGATGAGCAGCTAGAGGTTGATATAATGAGCGGAGGCAATGTCAAGATCCCTGGGATCTCAGCTCAGCCCGAGTCTTCCTCAGCTCAACAGCCCGGGTCTCCTTCTGTCTTCATTTCCAGTCCTCGGATGGCTGACCCCAGCCCTACCACTGGGGTAGTTGGAGGCAAGGCTCCACCTGCAGGGGTTTTCGCGCGAGACGCAATCGTCTTCCTCACTCAGGGGAAGCGATTTTGAGGACGAGGTTGACTACGGTGATGAACCCGCTTTTCCTGATCCGAGAAAGTTCTCCCATATCTCGGAGGAAGAAATATACGGGGGTGAGCCATCAACGGTATCACAGCCGGCGGTTGTTCCCGCGGGAGGTACTCTTTTCGCCTTTTGACCTAATTTCCCTTTTTAATTTTGAAGAGGACGCTTTAACATTCTCCCTTTTATATTGCAGGATTGGCTGAGAATGTCGAGGCTGCACCCTCCTCGCAGATCGAGGAAATGGTACAAGAGTTGACCCAGCCAGAAGGGGTCACGGCTTTGGTTGCCGAGATAACTTCAGCGGGGGCAACTACTGATGCCGGGGAGGCTTCTCCTTTGCCGGAAGAGGTGGCAACCCCTAAGGCCGGGGAAGAACCCATTCTGCCGGGTGAAGGGGTTACTATTGAAGCCAGGGAGACTTCCACTCCGCAGGATTTGCCCAAGGATTCGGCGTCTCTGGACCTCCCAGATGGTAAGGAAGTTCTGATATTTTAAATGTTCCGTTTTTTCTCCTTTGTGGCTAATGTCACAATAACTTGCAGAGAGGACTGAGGGGGCTCAGATGGAGAGTCCGACGGTCGGTACTTTTCCAGAAGGCCACGCAGCTCAGGTCTCGGCTGAAGCTTCTGAAGAGGTTGCGCTTACTACTCCATCATTAGCTGTGGAGGTTCCTGCAGAGACAACACCTCCGGAAGCGCCAGTGGCTAGTCTCGCTCTTGACGTATCGACGGTCAGCACGACTCTTGCGCAAAAAGAGCCGGCTTGCACCGTGACAGAAAAGGGGTCGGGAAGCTTCCCAGGTGGTGACGATATGGGGGAACTGGCACGCCAGATGGTGCAACAATTCTTTGCTTCGATGGGATCATGTATTGACCTCATCTTACGTGGAAGCAGCTCCTTCAATTTTGCCCGGACGCTTCTCAGAAATCTGGCCGAGAACGTCGAATTAACCGGAGGCCCCTCACTTGCCCAGGCATGTCTGCGGGTGGTGGAGCAACTGGGAGACGACCTGCACGAGCTGAAGTCTTTGGAAAATGCCAGCTCTTCTAGTGAGGCCCAGGCCACCCTAGCCCGGCTCTTAGCTGCTCAAGAACAAGAGCGACAGGAGGCAGAGGCACAAATAGATGCAGAGATCCGCAGCCTCGAATATTCCCAGGCCGAATGTCAGAAACTAACTGACGATTCAAGGGAATCCGAGATTGTCATGCAGAGCACGGAGCACGTCATCATCAGTGCTCGGGACACCATTGCCAAGGCTCGGGACACCATTGCCAAGGCAGAAGCTGTGCTTGCGATCAATGAGAAGAAGCTTGTTACCATCAAAGAGGAACTTGCGGGGCAACAGGCGGCTAAAGCGCGAGCTGAAGAGAGTCTGTCTCTACATGCTCCCAGGGTGGAATCTTTGCGAGCGTAGCTGGCTGCAAAACCCTTCCTATCTGAAGAGGAGCTGCGGGTCCAAGCCATGATGGAGGCTGAGAAGGCACGTCAGCACGAGATGCATCGCCTCAGGGAACGTATCCGTTCTTTGCCGGATCGGGACTTTTAGCCGTTCCCCTTCTTTCCCCCCCTTTTTTTTGTAAAGAAGATGACACTCTATTAGAGTGTTTGTATCCACTTTTACTATTTTGACATAATAAAAGTTTTTGAAGTTTTTGTTCCATCTTCTTTGTTTAGCTGTGGATGAATTCAACTTCCTGATCACTGGCTGTGAAGATTGAACTTAGGCGAGACTAAGTTCTTTCAATGAGACGCGGCGTAGACTCTACGTCTTCTTGATGAGACGCGGCATTGATCTATAGAGTGAGACGCGGTCATCATTCAATAGGAACTTAGATTTCACTAAGTCCTTTTGATGAGATGCAGCGTCAATCACAGGGTGAGACGCGGTCATCATTCCATGGGAACTTAGATTTCACTAAGTCCTTTTGATGAGACGCAGCGTCAATCACAGGGTGAGACGCAGTCATCATTCCATAGGAACTTAGATTTCACTAAGTCCCTTTGATGAGACGCAGCGTCAATCACAGGGTGAAACGCGAATTTGTCTTACTGAGCAAGACGCAGATAGAGCAGACGCGAGGGACGCAGCATTATTTGCTGAAGGACGCGACTTTGAGTCACGTGGACGCTCCTTTAAAGCGCGGGTGAATGCCTTTTAATTTGAGAAAGGTGACGCGGATTCTTAGACGCGGCTTTCCCATCTGCGTTTAATGCAGCCGGACGCGACTTTGCTGTCTGCGTTTGATGCAGCCTGACTTAAAGATTTTATGAGATCTTTGACCGTCAAGTCTTCACTGACGATTGGACGTCAAGTCTTTACTGACGTTTGGGAAACCGGGTCATCCGTTGTTTTCCAAGGCAGTTGTCCACGCGTCAATTTTTCATTGGACTTGGGCGTTTAACGCTCTTTAATGCAAAACCGGCGCTGGCGGTTGGAAACCGGTGTCTGCGACGGTTCCCAAAGCGACGCTCCACGCGTCAGTCCTCCATTGGGCTTTGACAGTCGTGCGCGACGGTTCAGATTGATGCGCCATTAATAGCAGTTATTAGGGTCTGCCTATAAATAGGGCTAACCCTATTCCTCTGACAGCGGCCGCTCAGACTGTGCTCTGTTTGAGAACGAGTACTCTAAAGGACTCTGCCTTCTCTCTTCAAGGACCCTATCAGGGTTTGCCTCCATGGATGAAGGTGCCTCTGTGGAAGAAGACGAGCCAGAGCTTTCACGCTTCTGTTTGGTCTCTTCAAACGGAAGCGTCTCTTTGATCGCCTTTCATATCCGCGTTTGGACGCAGAGAGCCCAACTCTTGGTAGAGGCCTCTGCTGGTATGTCACCCCGACGTCTTTAGTCCATCCAAGCCTGCACCTTGGCCCCTCTTAAGGAGACGTCACCGTCTGAATGAAATCTTGGTGCATTCCTTTTCTAGAATTTGTGCCATTGATTTGAGCTTCCCTGAACGCGGGTACTGAAGTCCTTGGCACTTGACGCGGGCTTTGCTCATGAAGTTCGCGTTTTAAGGCCATTGACTCAGATGAATTCCAAATTGGGCTAAATTTTCAGACCCGAATCTTGCAACTCCTGTTTATTCAACAGAGAGATGGCAGTTTTCGGCGTTTGAAATTTTTCGCGTCTTGTGCTTTTAGGCGCGGGTTTAAGATGAGGCTGCGTTTGAATCCTGTGTGTTCCACAGTTCTGATTCGCGTCTGTCTCTGCTGACGCAGTAGTTTGGCTTGCCGCGCGGGCTTATTCCCGCGTTTACAATTCTCCATAATAGCCGCGTTTGTTACTTAGTATTCTTTAAAGTATACAAGTTCCAGATTTGCTAACCCTCTTGTTTATCTTTGCAGGTAGGCTTGATTGTCCTTTTTCAGGTTCGCTGGGCCCCTGGAAGAATATTTCAGCCGGCGGACTTGTTCGATATTCGTCCACAAGGGAATATATTATGGTCCTCGTCGTCCACAAGGGAATATATTATGTCCCTGACGAGGACCCAACCCTCGCCAAGGTCTCTTCAGATCTGCTTCGCCATTCATGCCTGCTGGCAAGAGATGGTCAGGCTATGCATGACGGCGATGAGGGTTCCGGCGGTTGTGGTGGCGGACAAGATCCTCTTCCTCTCCCACTCCAGAAGTCACATCAAGGACTCGTCATGTCTGCTGGATGGTCTGCTGGGGGAAGAGATGTTCATGAACGAAGGGTTGCAGGACTTTCTGCTGCCACCGGACCTCAAGAACACCATTGCTCTTAGCTTAGTCAGCTAGGGCGCTTTCGATGTTTACATCATGCATCGTGGTGTAACCAGCTTCTATTGTAGCCACAAAACATCGCGCACTTGGAATCTGATGTGGCTTATAAGGAGTGAGTGCAACCTCTAAGAGAGAGAGAGGGACTTCTTTGTACTCCTTAATTGTAACACTCAATCTTATTGTATAAGAGAGCGTTCTTACTGTAATACTCCATCTTATTGTATAAGAGAGCGTTTTGTATCACTTTCATATATTTAAAATAAATAAAGTGACACTTTTCTTTTTGCCTCTTTCCTTGTCTTGAACTTTTTGTCATAGACATATAGAAGCAAAGAATCTCTGACTTTGTCAAAATTATGATGATAATCTCAACAAGTCAAGCTTTGGAGGGAAAGATCCTATTTCAGGAACTCTCACAGTACTGTCAGAGGTGTAATATTACTTGACAGAGATGAAATAATTTTTGGTGGACCTGCCACTTTATAAGAGAAAGCGACAAGTAAATTGGTACCCCCAGGGAGGGTGAACTTTTATCAAGTGTTTGGGATTAACTTGATTGAGCTCAACTGGGGATTTGAGGGGAACACTGTTGATGGTGTAGTATTAACCTAACAATGTTTTTAGGTAGACTTGTTATTCTGCTGAAGAGAATAACAAGTGGGACTAGACTCGTGGGGAATCTAGGAAAGTTTGTTACCGTTAGAGGTGTGATATTAACTTAACGGGTTGAAAGTGGTCTTGTCAGAAGTGTAATGTTAACTTGACAAGGATGTGAGTCAGAGGTGTGATATTAACTTAACTCAGAAGTGTCACTGTCATAGGTGTAATGTTTAACTTGACAATGAGGGAATGCTAGAGGTGTAATGTTGAACTTAGCATTGTCATCTCGGCTTGGATAAGGAAGTCCGAGGGAAAGTCATGGCTATAGGTGTATTGTTGAACTTAGCAATGACTTGGATGCTAGAGGTGTGGTGTTAACTTAGCATCATCCATTTCAGCTTCGATATGGAAGTCTGAAGAAGAGTGACTGTCAGAGGTGTAATATTAAACCTGGCAGAAACTTGATTACTGTTTAGAGGTGTGGTGTTGAACTTTAACAGTAATTTGTCAGAGGTGTGATATTAACTTGACAAAAATTGCCTCATGATAAGAGCAATTTTGAGACCTGTCATTCTATTGGTGAGAATTGACAAGTGAGATTTGAAGTGCCAGAGGTGTAGTGTTAACTTGGCAAAATGTAGAGTTGACAAGCAAGATTTGACAAGCAAGATTTGTACTCTACAAGGGGTTTCTCATTACCAGAGGTATAGTGTTAACTTAGTAATGGTTGTATTTTGTAGACCTACCATTCTGTGAATGAGAATTGGTAGGGGATTTTGGAGGAAGGAATGGAGCTAAGTCCACTTAGGATTTTTAGCAAACCCTCAGCTATCAACGGATTGGAGGTGCCTTTACCAACTACCGTTTGAGTCGGCTAGCCATGCTATTCCCCTCAGCATGATGAGTTGTCGAAGACTTATGTTGGGTTTAAAAGCCAACATTTTCCTCTATCCTTAGCCGTCGGAGGCGTCGATCAAATGGGAACGTGTCCCTTAGGATTTTTAGCAAATCCTCAGCTGTCAACGGGTTTGAGGTGCCTTTACCAACTACTGTTTGAGTCGGGCTAGCCATGCTATTCCCCTCAGCATGATGAGTTGTCGAAGACTTATGTTGGGTTTAAAAGCCAACATTTTCCTCTATCCTTAGCCGTCGGAGGCGTCGGATCAATGGGAACGTGTCCCTTAGGATTTTTAGCAAATCCTCAGCTGTCAACGGGTTTGAGGTGCCTTTACCAACTACCGTTTGAGTCGGGCTAGCCATGCTATTCCCCTCAGCATGATGAATTGTCGAAGACTTATGTTGGGTTTAAAAGCCAACATTTTCCTCTATCCTTAGCCGTCGGAGGCGTTGGATATCAATGAAGAAGCTCCTCTTTTTTGATCAGAGGTGTACTTTTAACTTGATCAGCAGAAGAATACCATCTAAGGATAGTATTTCTTTAGGAACCTGCCATTGATCGGCATCATGAGTGTATCGCCATTTGAAGTTATGAGGCGATATGACCCATTTGAGTAGACTGACTCTACTACAAATGGTCCTTCCCATTTGGGTTGGAATTTTTCTTTTGTCTTGTGCGTCATCACCATGGTCTTCTGACGGCTAAGACAAGATCGCCTTTCTTGAAAGTTCGTACTTTAACTTTCTTGTTGAAAGCACTGGTGATTCGAGCTTGGTAGAGCTCGATTTGCTGTTGGGCTTGTAGACGCTTGTCGTCTAAGGCCTCCGATTCGTGGAGTCGCTGTCGATGCTTCCCCTCTGTTGTCATCTCCGCTGTCAAGGCGACACGTAGAGATGGAATTTGAATTTCTAATGGGAGCACGGCCTCACAGCCGTATACCAAAGAAAACGGCGTGGCTTTAGTTGGGGTTCGCACAGTTGTGCGGTAGGCCCATAAGCATTCACCCAGTTTGTCGTCCCAGTCTCGTTGACTTTTCGAGACGAACTTCTTGAGAAGCTTGCCAATAGTCTTGTTGAAAGCTTCTGCGAGGCCATTGGCGGCAGGATAGTATGCCGTTGAGGACACACTCTGGATTCTGAACTTAGCGCAGAATCTCTGGAAAGCCTGGCTGATGAACTGGGGTCCATTGTCATGGACAATTCGCCGAGGTACGCCGAAACGGTAAATAACGTGATGTTTCACGAACTTGGTCACGTTCGACGACTTGACCTCCTTCAAAGGGATGGCTTCAGCCCATTTGGAGAAGTAATCGGTTATCGCCAGAATGAACCGATGTCCTTTTGATGATGGCGGGCTGATAGGACCAACCACGTCCATGCCCCACATTTTGAATGGCCAGGTAGA
The DNA here is from genome assembly GCA_038442645.1 of Agave tequilana. Lineage (NCBI taxonomy): Eukaryota > Viridiplantae > Streptophyta > Magnoliopsida > Asparagales > Asparagaceae > Agave > Agave tequilana. The sequence goes on along the minus strand of JAVJIF010024712.1, from coordinate 15,379 downwards.
GGCCGTAGAGTGGAGATAGCCTGGCGCTTGATGGATAAAGTCCCCATGCACTTGGCAGGCGTGACATTTCTTGGCATAAGTGACGGCATCGGCAATTATCTTAGGCCAGTAGTAACCCAATCTTTGGAGTCGATGTGCCAGTTTTGGGCCAGGTTGATGGGCTCCACACATACCGTTGTGGGCCTCTTTCAATACTTCTTGTGCTTCGTTTGGTGAGAGGCACCGGAGTAAGATCCCGTCATGCGATCGACGATACAATGTTCGCGTAATCGCATTATAATAGAATTTGGGGGCTTTCCTTCGAATGGCAGCCGCTTCTTTGGCGTCTTCAGGCAGGATGCCATACAAGACGAAATCAATGTAGGGGAACCGCCAGTCTCTACGCTCTGGACCGGTTGACGCTTCAAGTGCTTCTTCGCGGTGACGACCTCCCGTTGACTCCTGATAATCCTCGAGAGCATTTCTCGGGCAATACAGGTCGTGGCTGTAGATGAATATCTTCTCCATTGCTCCAGCTGGAAGAGCTAGGAGGCAGCCAGGGATGCAAGTGCATCTGCGTGCGCATTTTGCCTGCGTGGTACATGGTCGATGTAGAAGCTTGTAAATCCCTCGGCCATGCGGATAGTTGCATTGTAATAGGGTACCAAGTCTTCATGTCTGACTTCGTACTCCCCGCGAACTTGGCTGACGATGAGTTTAGAATCACCGTATGCCTCAAGATTTTTAACGCCAATCTCATCGGCGAATTGCATCCCAATCAAAAGAGCGTTGTATTCCGCCACATTATTGGAACAAGGCTCGGTCAGTGAGACAGCTCGGGGAATCACATAATTTTGTGGGGAGACGAGTATTACTCCTACCCCTGCTACTATATGTCCCTTCGGCTTGTTCTTGATGCACCGTCGAAGAAAAGTTGCCATACTTGACTTTCGAACGATGTCTGAGTCAGGCAGACTTCAGCAACTTCATCTGGGAGATCCTCGTAGAGTTTGACTGCCCTCGGATCTGGGTGTTCAGCTAAGAAGTCTGCCACCGCTTGTCCTTTAATAGCCTTTTGTGGCAGAAAATGCATCTCATATTGGGAGAGCAATATGGCCCATTTTGCCAGTCGGCCATTTAGCGATGAAGGTTTAGTCATAAGTAACCTCAGAGGGTTGACTTTTGATATGACATTATAGTTTGGCCTACCAGATAGTGTCGCATTTTCTGGATAGCGAACACCAGTGCCAAACATTCCTTCTCGATCGGTTTATACCGATGTTCGGCTCCGATCATTGTTCTACTTAGATAGTAGATTGCTTGCTCACGTCCCTGATCGTCATTCTGAGCTAGTAGAGCTCCCAAAGAATGATCCATTGCTCAGACATACACCAGAAACGGCTTTCGGATACTGGAGCTGCAAGGACTGGTGGTTGGGTGAGGTATTGCTTGATTTCCTCGAACGCTTGTTGGCAAGCGTCATCCCAAATGAATGAGACACCCTTCTTCATCAGCTTAGCGAAGGGTTGGCATCTTCCGGAAAGGTTTGAGATGAACCTGCGGATGTACGCCAATCGTCCTTGTAATCCCCTGAGCTCCTTGAGGCTTTTCGGGGGTTGCATCTCCTGGATAGCGCGAATCTTTTCGGGTCCAAATGGATTCCGGTGGAGGTTACAACAAATCCTAAGAATTTGCCACTAGCTACCCCCAGGAAGGACTTGGTGGGATTCATCTTCAATTGATGAGCCCGCATGATGTCGAAGACCACCTTCAGGTCTGCTACGTGATCGCCTTTAGCGCGACTTTTTACCGCGATATCATCAACATAACATTCCACCGTTTTGCGTATTTGCTGATGGAAAATGGCATTCATGGCCCTTTGATATGTTGCCCCTGCATTCTTCAGTCCGAAGGGCATGACGGTGTAGCAATACACTCCTAGGGGTGTCCTGAAGGAGGTGTGCTTTTCGTCATCAGGATACATTTTGATTTGATTGTATCCTGAGAATCCGTCCATGAAGGACATTCGTTTGAATCCACAAGTATTGTCAATCATGACATCTGTGATTGGCAATGGGAATTCGTCCTTGGGGCAGGCCTCGTTTAGATCACGGAAGTCGATGCAGATCCTGATCTTCCCGTTCTTCTTGGAAACGGGGACGATGTTGGCTACCCAGTCGGGATGCTGTTCTTCCCTGATGAAGCTAGAATCAATAAGTTTTCTGACTTCTGATTGAATTGCCTCCATTATTTCTGGGCAAAACCGTCGCTGCTGTTGTTTGACAGGTTTTGCGTCCGGATTGATGTTGAGGCGGTGCATAGCCACTTGAGGATCAAGTCCAGGCATGTCCTCGTAATTCCAGGCGAAAACGTCTATATACTCTTGTACAAGAGATATTAGATCCTTCTTCTCCGATGGTGACAGGCCGTCACTTATGAAGATGGGCTTGGGGTTGGCCTCATCTCCTAGGTTGATCTGAACAACCTTGTCTTCTGTGGGTGGCTCACGCTGTTCAAAGCGGGTATCCCAAAGAGCATTTAAATGTTTGATCCATGGATCTGTATCAGATTGGACCATTTCTTCATCTCCGTCTTCCAGGTGGCTTGTCGAAACCATGTTCACCGAAAGTTCTCTGAAGATGTTGCCGACACTGACATCTGACTCCCAGATGATGTGTCTGAAGAGTAATCGTTGCTCAGCGATTCTTGAGAATCGAAGGCTGATGGGACTGGAGTTGATACGTAGCCTAACCCCTGGTGCGTCCGATGATAATAATCGGGGGCCTTCCCTTTCGGCACAAAGGATCGAAGTAGCGTTCTCCTTCCTTTGCCGAAGTTCAACCCGGGTCTGTTGGTTAGATCATACCCCATGCACTTCATCATTTGGAGCACTTTTGGTTCATAATGACTGAGCTGAGGGGATTCCTCCTCACCTTCCGAGTCTTCGCGGGGCATTGGCTCAGACGAGATTCTCCCAAAAAGAATTGGTTTTTGGCCTTTTCGTCTGGCTGGAACCATGAATATAGATTCTTGCGCATTATCATTGCCTCGGTATGTCTCGAAGGACGACTTCACTGGTACATGCAACGATGTCAAAGCATCTACTGCCGACCAGGGATCGTCATCTATATCAGTGCTAGTGTCTGACGGTATTGAATCAGAAGCACACACAGGAAATACGCAAAATCTAAATCTTCATTAATATACCAACCGCCTACATCATCGGTGGTATTATCGACATTGGCTTATTAGTGCCTGTTACAAGTGGTTCTAACTCCCACAGGCACTCTTCTTTCTCGGGCTCAATATCAGCCTCATTACCAGAGTCTGGCTCCTCTGGTTGCGGGGTTTCATTTGACTCCTCAGGATCCTGATATAGGAGGGAGTCAGTGAAATAATTTTCGACCCCTTTAAACGGATACCTCTCGGCTATCAACGTTTGAATTTTTCCACTTCCGTTAATGTATTTCATAACCTGGTGGAGAGTGGATGGAACGATGGAATTGCGGTGAATCCACGGTCGTCCCAGCAATAGATTGTAGGAAGTGTCGGCGTCGATAATGTAGCATGTCACTTCCGACCTGAGGCTTCCAATCTGACACCTGAGCTTGATTTTCCCCATCGACGGTCTGGTTGGCATTGAACCCATAGATAGTCGTCTGGGTAGGGCTCAAACGATGGGTAGGAATGCCGAGATGTTGCATGACTCGGCGAGGCATGATGCTCAATGCGGACCCTGGATCTACCTGGATGCGGTTCACCTCAGACGATCCAATATACCCTGTGAAGTACAGGGGTCGATCATGCTTCCCCTTAACCTGCATATCATCTGCTGTGAAGGTAATGCAGGGAGCATTTGGGGAGGTGTGGAGACAATCCTCTACATCTTTTTCCTTCGGCACCCGGGTCATAAAGACCTCAGCATTTGCCAGAGCTTCTTGCAGAGCCTCCCTGGTCGACTTTGATAGTCTTAGAAGCTCATACAGGGTGATCCGCGCCGGGATGTTGGCCAATTGAGCCAGGACATCAAAGCGGTAAGGCGTTGTGGATCCCTCCGCTATACCCTTTTGAAGAGCTCGAGAGAATCGAGTCTCTTTTTGTTTCTCCACTGGTGGCTTCGTGGAGGGCCTAGTTGGCTCTGCAGTTGGTTGTGGAGGGGCTACTGCCGTCTCACCGTACTGTTTCAAGTACGCCTGTCCTGAACGGGTTCCCGTCGTTGGTTGGTTGGGCTCTGCAGCCAAGACTATCGTTTCCTCCTCTGAGTCGGTCAGTGAAGGGACATCAGTCTCCGCTTCTCGGGAAGAGGCGCATACCACATGGCAGGACGAAGCTTTTGCCTTGCCTTTGGACTTCCTGTTGGTTACAATAGTCCACTGCTGGCTGTCTACTAGGTTAGGGTGGACCCACATGATTTACCCTTGAGGTGTAGGGACGGGTACCAAGCCTTTCTCTTGCTGCTGGTGAGGGTCTGTGTTGACTATTCTTAGTTCTCCTCTTGGAATAGGGATCACCCCCGCAGGCGTTGGGGGTTGTCTTCCGAACTGGAGAGCTGACGTCACATTGGCCGTCACCTTCTTCTGCTCTGGTCGGAGTTTTAACACTTCCGCGTCAATCAGAACTTGAAGGACATCCTTGAAGATGTAGCAGTTTTGGTAGGATGTCCCAACATCCTGTGATACATGCAGTAGTTGGGGTTGTCGGTCTTGCCGACTTCCTCCGGGCGCCTAATTTCAGGGAGCTTCAGTCGGTTGCTCTTGTTGAGTAGCTTGAAGAGCGAATCGACATGTTCCTCCTTGAAGGAATACTGCTTGTTGGCGCGGGGTTTGCTTGAAGAGCCACTCGCCTTGGCTGGTTGAGGTTTGGTGGGAGATTTGGTCTCCGTCGCCAAATTATCCTTCCGCTTCGTCTGGAGGAGGTGTCTGGCGCTCGCCTAGTTGACCTTTTCCGCCTAGGCTTGCCTTCTTCTGCCCTGACGCGGGCAACAATCTCCTCAGCCTGTTCACCTTATTGGACTAATTGTTTCCAGGTGCGACTTTCAGCAACTCCTATTTGAGCAAGGAGTGAGGTTTGGAGGTTGTGGCGGCACGTTTCCACCAGGGTGGCCTGGGTCATACCGCTTGGACACCGGAGTGCCATGTTCCGAAATCTTTCCACGAAAGATTTGACGGACTCTCCCTTTCGCTGTCTCGTAGCTAACAGGATGGGCATTGTGACCTCGGAGTCATCTTCGAAGAAGCGTGTTAAGAACAGCTTCTCCAAGTCGCCCCAGTTCTTGATAGAACCTTCCGGGAGTTTCATGAACCACTCAAAGGCCAACCCTTTCAGGGTGCCGATGAATAGTCGCGCCAGGATGGCGTCATTATCTACTACATTCCCGGTTTGGGATTTGAAGTAGTAGATGTGCTGATTAGGGGACCCCTTCCCATCGAAGGCTTGGAGGGTTGGAGCCTTGAACTTAGGAGGGTACGGGACTAGATCCCACTCAGCTGGATAGGGCCGGACCACTCCAACTTCTTGGAGGTCTTTGCGACTGGAAAGGGCATTGAGGCGTTCCTCCAATTGACTCATCCTTTTAGCATGAGCCTTCTCTGGGTCCTGGTCGCCTTTTACTTGCGACGAGGGTTTGGACGAACTGGAGGTAGATTGCTGCCTCTCTTCAGAAGGTTCGGAAGATGAGCTTCCTCCCTTTCTCCCTTTGCCCTTTGACCTCCTAGGAGGAGATTTCCTCCTGTCTTCCAGCAGTTGTGCAATCGCCTGCTTGAGGGAGTCAATCGACGCTTGCTGAGAAATAATCATGTCTATTTGTGCTTTCTGGACCTGCTCTATACGTCTTGCCGTCTCCTCAGGAGTGCCTGTCATGTAGGCAGAGGTCTCCTTCTCGACGGAAGAGTTCGAAGCCCTTGATTCCGCTACGGCGGAATGAGAATCATTCACTCTAACGCCGTGGGCTAAGGCATTATAGTCAATTGGGGGAATGGCCCCCGTCCGGGTACGAGTGTGTCGATACACTCCTTCCGGTTCAGAGTCAGACTCGGAGTCATCTGAGCCGACTGCAATTTGTTTTCCCTTGCTCCTGCTTGTCATATTTGCAGTGAGCTCGGGGTACTCAACGTCAGAGAAGGTTCTCCTTCTGTGGGAGCGTCTTCTTTTAGCTGACGGAGGAATCAGGGTCAGCTGTCTGACCAAAGACTGCTGGTGTACGCCTGATTCGCAATGGCACTCTGAGAGCATGGAGATGAGCCGTTGGCAGCAGCATGATGAAGTGACCTGATTGGCACTTCTTTTCTTCGTCAAGTAATCCCTCAAATCCATAGGAGGGGGATTGAAAAGATTAGCCTCGCAACGTCGAAGACGGGAGGCATCCATGTGCTGTGCAGTCTGGACGCAGACTTCAGAGACGCGGTTTCTGCGTCTCGGCTGTGGAACGCGCGTCCGGTGTCTCTGTTGAGATGAGACGCGGGTCTCGCGTTGCTGTTTGGTGCGTCCGGGTAGAGGCGCGCGAGAGAGAGTGGGCTGCAGGGCGCCTCGTCTCTGGGCGCGTGCTTCTTGCATTTGACGAGACGCAGAAGCTTCATTCTGGCGTTTGGTAAGTTGGTCCTCAGAGGACTCAACTTGAGGAGTTACGCGCTTGGACCGCCAGACGCGGATTTCACGTACTGGACGTGACGCGGGCAAGGCGCGAGACTGTACGTCGCGTCCAGCCTCAGTTGGACAACCAACGGTTCCAACTTGGGGCTGACGCGCGCGTCTCCTCTGTCGACGCTCAGCATTCCGGTTGCGTCGAGGAGGTGGAGGGAAACCAACAACATCCTGATGTTGAACACTCAGGAGTTTAACCACGCGGGTCTCCTGAGAGACGTTGACACGGGTTTTCTGTGCGCCGAGTTGGTCGCAACAGCAACTGTGCTTGGGATCGCGCGGGCCTTCTGAGAGGCGTTGACGCGTGAACTTTGCTGGGCACAGTGGGTAACAGCAGCGGCGCCCAAGAGAGCTTCAGGTCGGGTTTCGGGCCATTCCCCGCCGAGACCCTGCGACAGACGCGGGTCTTTGGGCTCTTGGAGCCAGAAGAGAGAAACTCTTCATACTTCGCTTGGTCGAACTCCACACAAGTGTCTCGACCATTTTCCCCTACGGAGGAGATCATCCTGCGCCACGGCTTGTTCGTCAGTGACAAACGTAGTCCCCAGCGGAGTCGCCATCTCTTGTTGGACGCGGAAAACTATAAAAGCGGACTGGAGCAACTTTTCCTTGAATCAGATGAAAAATTACAACAGGCTAATTTTCCGGTTATAAGGGAGGGAGAATATTGAATCTTGAATTCCCCTTTGTTTAGTGCTGGGTTCTTCGTGTGGCGGTGGAGAGTGAATCTTGTTCTCCGTTGACCAGATGACCGTCAGTACCGTCGAGGGATCTTCTCCTTGGTAGGTAGAAGGAGTAACTCAGCCCCGTCCACCAAAACTCTAAAGAGAAGGTAGGCGAAGAGCAACTTGTACGCAGCAAGCTGGCTTGAAGAGTCGAGCTCTCTCTCTCTGTTGATGATCTCTCCTTTTTCTTTTATCGCCAAAAGTCTCCTAGGGTCCGACCCAAGAAAAATCCTCTCTTTTCCTTCTCCGAAATCCGACCTCTCTTCAATAGTGACGGGACTATTTATAGGGTTTTTAGGGGGTGATCGTGCCCCCTAAAAGTGCTCCACGATGAGGGCCAACTTCCCCGCTACATGGGCGGTGGATGGCGCCATAATCGGGGTGGTTACAACCAAGGTGCGGGCACCTTGTTGCTGAGACGCGGGCGTTGAGCCAACGCGCCTTGATGCGGGCGTTGAGCCAACGCGCCTTGATGCTGAGACGCGGGTTTGGACTTTCGCGTCTTGATTGTCACATTTAGCCTTGCGCCTGGATCTTGGATCTCTGCGTTTTGGTAGCTTGTCTTGGTGATTTTTAGACAGCCTACAACCACATCACAACAAGAAATAGGTCTAAAATCTGAAAGAGAGCTGGCTTCATGAGATTTAGGAGTAAGTGTTAAAATTTATGGTTGAATTGTATAAGGATTTAACTGCAGAGAAGAAGGACGGACCTCCTCTGTGACATCTGCTTTGATCAGTTCCCAATTCGTTTGGAAGAACTTAGAATTGAATCCATTAGGACTAGGTGATTGATTTATCTGGATGCATTTGGAATAATGCAGTTTTTATTTCCTTGGAATCAACTTCACGAATCAGCCATGCGCACTTGCCTCTTGAGTGAGAATTCTTTTCACCACCAGTTTTGGAATATTGTCCAGTAGTTCGACTGATTGAAAGAGCTTCATAGAACTTTGGTGCACTTGCTTTGATGTCCTCTAGCTGAGTCAAAGTTGTACCATCCTGTTGAATCAGTTGCCTTATTTTGTTCGTTGAATTTCTGTTTTTGATGGCATTGTAGAAAAAGCTGTGTTTTTGTCTCCTTTTTGAAGCCATATTCTCTACTTTTTTGCCTCAATTCCTCTTATTCTTTGCCCAACCATTCCTCCAACTCTAGAGTTTTGTTTCTTCTTTATGCAACATTTCATTTTGAGGATCTTTCTCCAACTTATCTTGTAAGTGAGCAAGCTTGTCAGAAAGAAGTTGAATTTTGATTTTTGTACTGACATTCCTATTTGAGCCCCATTCCTTAATAGTCAGTTTGAGGATTTTAGCTTTGCCAACAGTCTAAACATAGTAGTCCCTTGAAATTCTCTCTCCTAGGCACTTTTAATGAGTTCTGTGAATCCTGGACATTGTAACCAGTGATTAAAGAACTTGTCAGTTTTGGACCTGAATTTGGGGTAGTATGAAGATGAATTAGGATGGGAGTGTGATCACTAGTGGATGTATATCTGTTCAAGTTTGTTTGATTGTCGTAATTGGACGTAATTCGTCAGTCGTAATTGGTAAATTCTTTTACAGTTGTAAATGAGTTACATGCATGTAAGTTTTACGGGTTTGGTTGGTAATATAAAGTTGTAAGTGGAAAAGTGTATTGTGGTTTACGATGTTTGGTTGTCGTAATGTGTAAGTCGTAAGTGAAAAAGTTGACCACAAAATTAATTATTTGGTGATTTAAAAATATTTAATATTGCAAATTAAATACTAAAAATGCTAAACATTAAAAATAATATTAACATAAAAATAATACAAATTTGCATGATCACAAAATTTTAATATTTTCATTTCAAGGTATATGTATGAATTGTCAAACATGAAGTATACATACATATCCCTAAACACAATTGAGTCCATAAATAAGATTTGCATGAAAGGCAAATGACTCAAGGGGTATACATATTTATCTTAAAGTTTGGCAATACAAGCATATACATGAAGTGAAACACACAATCATAAACAAATTCAAAATGAGAATACAAGTTTAAAATGTATGAATCATCAAAACTAGACTATACTAGCACATCTAATGGGTTCAAATAAGCATTCAAGCTCAAACATATATAGATTTATTTGTGGCCCACTATATGCACAAGTATAAATCCTAGTCTTAATGAAAACTAACATCTAAACATGTAATCAACACATGAAGCATCAAAACACAATAAAATCAACATGAAAACATAAACATGATTATTATGAATATCCACATGTTATTAGATATATGATATACGCAATAGCAACCATATAGTGAGAACACAAAAGAATTTATCCATATTAAACATGGTGTCTCAAAATAACTAAACATATATATCACTAATCTAATAAGCATGACATTTTCATAGTAATCACTAAACAATGGAACATGCTATAAACTATAATTATGAAAGCATGAAAACAATAAATGGGAGTAAAGGTTGTTACCAAAACCGAAGAAGCAACTCTCCTGTCTCCAAAACATGGTGGTCCTCTCCACCAAACTTTCCTTGAAAGTGATGCATCCAATTGATTTCCATGAAGTTCGGAACGCATCCACTCCAAGGTACGGCAACTTTCACGTCATGTGAGAGCACACCTACATTAAACAAAGGAGGGGTGGTCTTTGGTACCCATATCTTATTGGGTCCATGGGGGTTAGTACCTTCTCTAACCCAAACAAATTTATTTGCTAAATTTGAAGAATGTAATCTATCATAACAAAATTTAGTAAGGTGGCCCTTACGTCCACAATGTGTACATGTGTACACATGAGCATACATAGTGTGATGGTGTCCGTGAGGAGCATGTGTATGCCGTGATGGGTGTGCATGAATAGATGGAACTTGTTTCTTTCGAACAAAGTTTCCAAACGTGTATGCCCAACAACACATTGGCTCAAAGTGGAGCCCAAACAATCAACACTCTTCTTAAGTAAAGATATATCATTGTTAATCAAGAAGAAGTGTGCCATGCAATAGGTGTTCTAGGTGAAACTACCCTAGCATGGCAAACATGTGAAGCAATATCATTTTCAAAGAATTATTTTTCTTTTACACAATATCTAATTCTTTTGTAATAAAATCTATTTCTCTTTCCAAAGAATCATTACTATTTAAAACAAAACCTAATTTTGAGGATAAAAACTCATTTTTCTTCAACAAATCATCACAATCATTTTATTTCTCAAAATTTTATTTTCATTAAAAACAATTCAAGTTGAGATTTTAATGAATCCCTTTCATCCAAATCTCATCTTTCTCTTGCAAAACAATGTTAAGTCTAGAATGCAAATTTTTATTTTTTTTTCAATTCCTAGACTTTTCTTTTTCAAAACTTTATATTTTTCAAATAGTTTTTTCACAAACAATAGATAGTTCTTCATTTAAAGCATGGGCATCATAATCATCACATGAAGAACTAGCATCAAGACTATCTAGTTGAGTTTTCGAGTGTACCTCAAGGGAGTCATTCCCTTGGACCGTATAGCATTGTTGCGGCTCGATTCATCTCCACTAGATTCCTCTTCTTGTTGGATAGGCAATTGAAGCTTGGAGGTGGTGTTGTGGTTGTCAACATATTCCACACTGCAAATGCGGAATCAAAGTTAGAAGCAAGCAAAAGATATTCTTTAGGAAGTGTGCTTCTAATGGCCTCAAGGGCTTGTGCATTGGCCCCTATATGATTGCGGTTACCAAGATAGCATTTCTTGGTAGCGGCAAGAAATACATGCAAACCTAGGGTCTTCAAATAACAACTCATCATAACTTCCAAATCTCAAGTCTAGAAATATCATACATAGGAGGGTTATCCATGAGTGCAAACTAGAATGTGTGCAAGCAAACAAATGTGAAAAGCAAATGATAGATTAGCAAGAAATGGATCTCACTCCTAGGATTTAAGCCTAAGTATCAGGAGCACTAGCTCTGATACCAATTGAAAGCACACCTAGAGAGGGGTGAATAGGTGTAAGTGCTAATCTAGTGAACTAAATGCGTTAAATGCGGAAGTTAATTCAAATCTTGCAAAACACTTAATACAACACACAAGTGTAGCCGAATTTCCCGTAAAGGGCTCTGAGCTAACTCCTCTTGATTCCCCTTGAATGGGTTGAGGTGCTATGTGAAGCTCTTGTGGCTAAGTATAAGTGAGGCACACACACAAGCATCCAAGCATATAATGAATAAGCAATATGAATCAATGCAAGGACAACACAAGCAATAAATATGATATGGATAATGAATTATGCTCAACACAAGCAAATATGATATGATGTTATGAATGATGCTTTGCATAATATAGAGAGAGAGTTAGAGATAATGATCAAACGCAAACACAAAGATATGTTTCGAGGTTCGAGCCCCTAGCTCTACATCCCCGCCTACACCCCGTGTAGGATTTCCAATCCACTATGGAGTATCGAACTCCTCTCTCAACCTTACAAAGCCACCGAGGCTATACAACCACAATCCACCTCTACCGAAGAGGGATAAGGCCCGTAGCCAATACAAACACAATCACCTCTACCGAGAGGGATCCAAACACCACTCCGATCAACTCTACCAAAGAGGGATACACAAAATAAAGGAGGGTTTACAATCAAGGAGCTTAACCTCAAACACTTCTCTTTTTCTCTCTTTTCCACAAAACAAAGATCCTAATATATTAGGATAGAAGATAGCTCATGTGGAATCAGGTGTTTTTGGAAACAAGCAACAAGAAAAACTACTTGGGAAATCTCTTGTAAATGATAGAAAATGAAACCAATACAATATCCCAAACCTAGTTCTCTTTGATTTTCCAAACCCTTGAAAAACAATAAAGATGAAAACTTTTAAGCTTTAAAACTCTTTTAAAACTTCTTTTAAACTCAGGAGAAACTGGGATTTTTATCTTGTGAAAACCTTAGCCAAAATCCAAAGAATTGGGGTTTATATAGGCCAAATCAGAAACTAGCCGTTAGGCTGATGTGGCAGCCTGACAGGCTACCGTCGACCGGAATGTCGACCGCCAACGGTCTAAAATCCGACCGTTGGAGCCTCCGGTCGACCGTCCCGGTCGACCCAAACAAACAGATAGCACTGCTCTCAGACCCGTCGACCCTGACGGTCGACCGTCCCAGTGTCTGCCAACGTGCACAATCTGTGCACGTCGGTCGACCGGCCCGTCGACCGACTTCATCCCAGTCGACTTGGTCAGAAGACTAGTCGACTGGTTGAAGCCTGGAACAGAAAACTGGGTCAGAAAACAGTTTAAAAATATTTTGAAAAATCTTTTAACACTTCTAAAATCACCAAAATAGTTTTATCATTTTGCATTGATATATAAACATGTGGTAAAAAGTTTAGCTCAAATATCAATCAATGTGAACTATTTGTGTGTTTTATCATTTTTACCAATACCAAAATATGTATTTTTATTAACTTGATTTTTTCAATAGGAATCTGATTTTCCTAAAACTCATGAAAAGACATATCAAAATAAGTTTGTCTAGCAAGTTTAAAGCATGTATGTATATCTAGAACATATCTATATACATAAGAATAAAGTAAACTTGTTTTGATCTATTATCCATGAAAACCAAATCCAAAACATGAAACGTGTGTGTATAGTGCACTTGAGCATATCAACTATACTAAGCTTTACAAATTGGATCTAAACACTAACTAAACTAGGATACCTAAGTCTTCTGATGACCTTCCATCTTCAAGTTGACTTGCTCCCAAACGTGATCCACTGAGTGCTAAGGTATGATCTTTAAGCTTTGACACCGGAATTACCATGAAATCTTCTAAACTCCTTGTTGAGCTAATCACCGACTAAATCTTGGTTAATGATCTGAAACTTAAACAACACAAGATATTAGTAACATAACTACATGAGTTAATCGTCATCAAAACTAGAGTGGAAGGCCTTTGGCCAACAATCTCCCCCTTTTGATGATGACAAAACTCATGGAGTTATATATGCATGGATTAAAGTTAAGCTTCAAAGAAGCTCCCCCTTACTCATGCATAAAACAAATAAAACATAAATTGCATGATGACAATGCTAACAAGATGCTCTAGATATCAATGAAATATTCAAAACAAAACATGTTCTAGAGATCAATTAACATTAAACTATATTAACTTAATATATGCAAAACATAAATATGCATATAAGGCTTATAAACTCAAATCTTTCTCCCCCTTTTTGTCAATCATCAACAAAGGGGTAAAAATCAAAACAATAAATAAAATGAGGGTAAAAATCTTTCTCCCCTTTTTGTCAATCAAAACAATAAAACAATGTTTTCCCCTTTTTGTCTAAAACAAAACAGTCAATAAGGATTACAATCAATTTGGATATCACTTGAAAATATGTCAATGAAGCATCTTGATACCAATTGAAAATAAACAAAGATCAATAAATGTTATATGCTATATACATTCATGAAGAGGAAGGCGCTAAGTTAGCTTCCTACACTATGTATTACATGAGGGGGGATGTTAGCCCTAATTCACATAACACACATTATGTAATGCATAAGAGGAGATGTGAAGCTCCCCCTACACACTTGTACCACATAAAGAAGAGATGTTAAGCTCCTCAATACAAGATACACTCAACATGAATCTATATGTAGAAGATGTTAAGCTCTCCTTGTATATAGTCATACAAATCAAAACTTTTGTATTTTACTTTAAACAAATTTTTAGATACTAATTTAAAACAAGACATCTTGATATCAAAAGATAGTATTTTTCTTTTTTAAGTCTTATAACAATTGAAATGACTATTTTCTATCATAAAGTAAGGGAGTGGAAAACTAATATCAATTGAAATATGAAAATCAAATTTTCTCCCCCTTTATGAAATACCAACAAAACTATGCGTAGGCTTGAAATAAGATACCAATTGAAAACTAAATCAATTGGAATAAAGTTGAAACTCAAGCTCTAGCATAAACAACATTTGTGCTCAAGATATAAAAATATAATAGCACAAATAAAACAAGTATATGTGTATGAAATAAAATGAGTACAATCACAAATAGATGATACCAATTGAAAATATACATACACAAACACATTGAGTATAACAAAAGAAACAAGATTGATACCATTGAAAGAGTTCAATGATACCAATTGACATAACAATAAAAGCATGGTATAACTCATATCAAAATGAAGAATACGAACTAGTTAAAATGGGAATTTTGTTAACTAGTACGAAATCCTTCAAGTAAGGAATAACACAAAATAGTTTTCATAAAACACATGTAAATCACATAGCACTTAAAAACACTCAATATTCAATAAAGTCCATACATGCTCATGAAAACATACTCATGAGAAATATTTAAAAAATGGTGAGTGTACAAGTAATGTGTGACATGGCATTATGAATTTCCATTAAGCTCATTATTCCTTAAACAAGAAACATGAAATCATCAAAACTTATTTAATCTTCAAGGTATATATATGTCCTATACAAACTAAGGTATACATACATATCCAAACATAAAGAGTCCACAAATTATATATGCATGAGGCACGTGGCTCAAAAGGATAAACATGTATTCTAATAGTTTGGACAAGATAGACATATACATGAAGTTTAAACATAAATACATGTAAACATGAATAACTAAATTTTCATTTAAAAATAAATTTTCATTTCAAGGTATATGTATGAATTGTCAAACATGAAGTATACATACATATCCCTAAACACAATTGAGTCCATAATAAAGATTTGCATGAAAGGCAAATGACTCAAGGGGTATAACATGTTTATCTTAAAGTTTGGCATACAAACATATACATGAAGTGAAACACACAATCATAAAACAAATTCAAAAATGAGAATATAAGTTTAAAATGTATTAATCATCAAAACTACTATACTAGCACATCTAATGGGTTCAAATAAGCATTCAAGCTCAAACATATATAGATTTATTTGTGGCCCACTATATGCACAAGTATAAATCCTAGTCTTAATGAAAACTAACATCTAAACATGTAATCAACACAT